>JACEFZ010010049.1:12500-134758 GCA_014155875.1 Cepaea nemoralis | reverse complement strand
AATTAAGGTTTGTAGCCGTTCCCGGGTAAAGGCGGTTCGTTTTTCGAAAAATAGAACCGGTCGTTCAGAAAGCAATGGCAAACTACTGAACGTAACACTTGCCTAGTACATCAACAGCAGCTGAAAAGGTTGGGTTTGACTGCAAACGTCCCGTAAGGGATACGCAACAAAGTTAAATTTTAAAAATCGTAAATGGGGGGTTTTATCGTATAATGGGGGACTATTGTATAATGGGGGTCTATGTATAATGGGGGTCTATCGTATAAGGGGGGGGGTTTTAATTTTAAGGGGGGTCTATCGTAAATGGGGGTCTACGTATAATGGGGTCTATAGTATAAGGGGGTCTATCGTATAATGGGGGTCTATCTGGTCCGTGTAAATGTTTAACTGTGTTTGTATGTATCTGTGTCCGTGTGACAGTTTAATTATTGTGTATATCTGTCAGTGGAACATATTAACTGTATTTGGTATATCTGTGAGTGACATATTTAATTTAACTTTGTGTATAGCATATCATATTTACAGGACATTGCAGTCAACACGCACCGATTTTCAGCTGCTGTTGATGTCTTGGAAAGTTTTACGTTCAGTAGTTTTGCCATTGCTTTCTGAACATACATTTCCGTAAGAAAAGCCAACGCGACGCGACCGCTAGCCGAATCTCGCGCAGCTGTGTTTTCGTACGTGGGTATACGGGACTACGAACAGCATTCTTAAAGCTTCGCCAGGGAGCGCGGCATATATATATATATATATACATATTGATATTATATATATATATATATATATATATATATATATTATATATATATATATATATATATATATATATATATATATATATATATATATATATATATATATATATATATATATACATATATATATATATATATATATATATATATATAATATATATATATATATATATATATATATATATATATATATATATATATATATATGCCGCGCTCCCTGGCGAAGCTTTAAGAATGCTGTTCGTAGTCCCGTATACCCACGTACGAAACACAGCTGCGCGAGATTCGGCAGCGGATCGCGTCGCGTTGGTTTCTTACGGAAATGTATGTTCAGAAAGCAATGGCAAACTACTGAACGTAAAACTTTCCAAGACATCAACAGCAGCTGAAAAATCCGGGTGTTGACTGCAATGTCCTGTAAATATGATATGCTATACACAAACAGTTAAATTAAATATGTCACACGGGCACAGATATACACAAATACAGTTAAATATGTTCCACTGACACAGATATACACAAATAAGTTAAACATGTCACACGGACACAGATACATACAAACACAGTTAAACATGTTACACGGACACAGATAGACCCCCATTATACGATAGACCCCCATTATACGATAGACCCCCATTATACGATAGACCCCCATTATACGATAGACCCCCATTATATGATAGACCCCCATTATACGATAGACCCCCATTATACGATAGACCCCCATTATACAATAGTCCCCCATTATACGATAGACCCCCATTATACGATTTTTAAATTTAAACTTTGTTGCGTATCCCTTACGGGACGTTGCAGTCAACACCAGCATTTTCAGCTGCTGTTGATGTACTAGGCAAGTGTTACGTTCAGTAGTTTGCCATTGCTTTCTGAACGACCGGTCTCTATACCTTTTTCGAAAATACGAGCACCGCCGTGTTTCGAACCCGGGTATACGGGCTCACAAACCGCGTTCGCAAGCCCTTCAGCCACAGAGACCGGTTAACATTATACGATAGACCCCCATTATACGATAGTTAAACATGTTACACGGACACAGATACACACAAACACAGTTAACATTGTCACACGGACACAGATATACACAAACACAGTTAAACATGTCACACTGACACAGATATACACAAACACAGTTAAACATGTTACACGGACACAGATACACACAAACACAGTTAAACATGTTACACGGACACAGATACACACAAAAACAGTTAACATTATCACACGGACACAGATACATACAAAAACAGTTAAACATGTTACACTGACATAGATATACACAAACACAGTTAACATTGTCACACGGACACAGATACACACAAACACAGTTAAACATGTCACACTGACATAGATATACACAAACACAGTTAACATTGTCACACGGACACAGATACACACAAACACAGTTAAACATGTCACACTGACATAGATATACACAAACACAGTTAAACATGTCACACTGACATAGATATACACAAACACAGTTAAACATGTCACACTGACACACATACATACAAACACAGTTAAACATGTCACACGGACACAGATACACACAAACACAGTTAAACATGTCACACTGACATAGATATACACAAACACAGTTAAACATGTCACACTGACATAGATATACACAAACACAGTTAAACATGTCACACTGACACACATACATACAAACACAGTTAAACATGTTACACGGACACAGATACACACAAACACAGTTAAACATGTTACACGGACACAGATATACACCAACACAGTTAACATTGTCACACGGACACAGATACACACAAACACAGTTAAACATGTTACACGGACACATATACACACAAACACAGTTAAACATGTCACACTGACATAGATAGACACAAACACAGTTAAACATGTCACACTGACATAGATATACACAAACACAGTTAAACATGTCACACTGACACACATACATACAAACACAGTTAAACATGTCACACGGACACAGATACACACAAACACAGTTAAACATGTTACACGGACACAGATATACACCAACACAGTTAACATTGTCACACGGACACAGATACACACAAACACAGTTAAACATGTTACACGGACACAGATACACACAAACACAGTTAAACATGTTACACGGACACAGATATACACAAACACAGTTAAACAAGTCACACTGACACAGATATACACAAACACAGTTAAACATGTTACACGGACACAGATACACACAAACACAGTTAAACATGTTACACGGACACAGATATACACAAACACAGTTAAACATGTCACACGGACACAGATATACACAAACACAGTTAAACAAGCCACACGGACACAGATACACACAAACACAGTTAAACATGTTACACGGACACAGATACACACAAACACAGTTAAACATGTTACACGGACACAGATACACACAAACACAGTTAAACATGTTACACGGACACAGATACACACAAACACAGTTAAACATGTTACACGGACACAGATACACACAAACACAGTTAAACATGTTACACGGACACAGATACACACAAACACAGTTAAACATGTTACACGGACACAGATATACACAAACACAGTTAAACATGTCACACGGACACAGATATACACAAACACAGTTAAACAAGCCACACGGACACAGATACACACAAACACAGTTAAACATGTTACACGGACACAGATACACACAAACACAGTTAAACAAGCCACACTGACACAGATACACACAAACACAGTTAAACATGTCACACGGACACAGATACACACAAACACAGTTAACATTGTCACACGGACACAGATATACACAAACACAGTTAAACATGTTACACGGACACAGATATACACAAACACAGTTAAACAAGTCACACTGACACAGATACACACAAACACAGTTAACATTGTCACACGGACACAGATGGACATGCGTTAAACATGAGAATGTTTAGGAGAGAGAAAGCAAACCCTGTTCTATCCATGTCTGTCGTCGGATGTGTCGGTCACAAGGCCCAGAAATTGCAAGTATTCTTTCTAGGACGAATGAGAATGTTGAAAAATCAAGAATATATTTTCACAACTTGATTCATTTGATTTCACATTTTCTTCATACGTCAGATTCCACATATTCATGTTTAATTTCACACTTAAATATGTCTGATTTCACAATTTGATGTGTCCAATTTCACACTTTGATATGTCTAATTTCACTCTTTGATCTGTCTGATTCCACACTTTCACATGTCTTATTTAATACTTTAATGTGTCTGATTCCACACATTGATATGTCTGATTTCACACTTTGATGTGTCTGACTCTACACTTTCATGTGTATTACATCTCACACTTTGATATGTCTTATTTCACACTTTGATATGTCTAATTTCACACAGTGATATGTCTGATTTCACACTTTGATATGTTTGATTTCACACTTTGATGTGTCCGATTTTGCACTTTAATATGTCGGATTTCACTTTGATACGCGATCGTATAATGGGGGTCTATCGTATAATGGGGGTCTATAGTATAATGGGGGTCAATTGTATAATGGGGGTCTATTGTATAATGGGGGTCTATTGTATAATGGGGGTCTATCGTATAATGGGGGTCTATCGTATAATGGGGGTCTATCGTATAATGGGGGTCTATTGTATAATGGGGGTCTATCGTATAATGGGGGTCTATCGTATAATGGAGGTCTATCGTATAATGGGGGTCTATTGTATAATGGGGGTCTATCGTATAATGGGGGTCTATTGTATAATGGGGGTCTATTGTATAATGGGGGTCTATCGTATAATGGGGGTCTATTGTATAATGGGGGTCTATCGTATAATGGGAGTCTATCGTATAATGGGGGTCTATCATATAATGGGGGACTATCGTATAATGGGGGTCTATCGTATAATGGGGGACTATTGTATAATGGGGGTCTATTGTATAATGGGGGTCTATCGTATAATGGGAGTCTATTGTATAATGGTGGACTATTGTATAATGGGGGTCTATTGTAGAATGGGGGTCTATCGTATAATGGGGGTCTATTATATAATGGGGGTCTATTGTATAATGGGGGTCTACCGTATAATGGGGGACTATTGTATAATGGGGGTCGACCCTCTAATGGGGGTCTATCATATAATGGGGGGTCTATCGTATAATGGGGGTCTATTATATAATGGGGGTCTATTGTATAATGGGGGTCTATTGTATAATTTTAGTCAGGTCTTAGTCAGATATGACTGAGCTACCGTATAACAGTAGACGGTACTACCTGGTTTCTGTTAGCGCCGAACGTTGGGCGGCGCTTACCAAACCCGACACCCCACATTGTGCCAACGGCTTCGGGCGGAAGAGCACAATTGGGAGGGTACAAGCCTTACCCTGGTGCGAGGAAATGCAAGCTAAAGACAAAATTGTCATGGCAGGGCTGACCAGGCCCTAAGCCTTGGTTGGCGACTGGTCTAGGATCGAAGCTCCGACAGGCGGACAGTTAGAGCAATGCTTTGCTGACCCGGCAGCTTCTGCAGCTTGTCTTGTTCCAGATGTAGGGGTGTTACCTTTCCTCTGGAGTGAACTAGGCAGGCCGAGAGAGGGATCATGCTGCATGGGCAACACATGATCTCTATATTTTAGCCCAGGCTTTGTGCTATGGAGAGGCAATAACTCCATCCCTGGTCTTAACTGGTCTCGGAATCAAAGCGAGAGGCAACTGTTACGGGTTATAAGTCCTTGTCAGTTGGCGTAGACATGGGGCGCCACGCGTTGCCTCTGACGGTGGGAGACACCTATAGGTGTCACTGATCAGCTACCGCCCGCCTCAAGCTGGGCAGCCCCCAGCCAATTGGGTGCTGATCCGCCACAGCCTGCCTGCTTCAATGGGTGCTTGGGGCTAGGACAAAATCTGAATCGCAGGCTGTAAAACCAATGCACCAGGTACAAACAAAAATAAAAATAGAAACCTCAAGCTACGGCTTGCAACCTGGAACGTGAGAACCATGTGTCCAGGATTTTCCACTGACTTGACCAATATTGACGATGTGAGAAAAACGGCTGTGATTGATGCCGAACTCAATCGTCTTAACATTGATATTGCTGGCCTGCAGGAGACTCGCCTCGCTGAGGAAGGGTCACTCAGGGAAAACAACTACACCTTTTTCTGGAAGGGTAGAGGGCAGGCAGAAAAAAGGCAACACGGTGTGGGCTTTGCAGTGAAGAATTCGCTACTGGGAATGATTGAAATTCCAGCAGGAGGAAATGAAAGACTATTATCCCTGCGCTTGGCAACCTCTTGTGGGTTTGCCACCATTATTACTGCATATGCACCGACACTCGATTCCTCTGATGATGTGAAGGATTTGTTCTATGAGGAGTTAGACTCCGTGATCAAGGCAGTTCCAAAATCTGACTACATTTATATGCTCGGTGATTTCAATGCTCGTGTGGGCAAGGACTCGAGTTCATGGCCAGTGTGCCTTGGAAAATACAACATCGGTCGCATGAATGAAAATGGGCAAAGGCTGCTGGAGCATTGCACCAGTAATGACCTATGTATTACAAACTCTTTTTTTAAAACAAAAGAGATGCATAAGGTCACATGGAAACATCCAAGATCCGGCCATTGGCACCAGCTGGACTTCATCATCACACGGAGACAACATCTGAACCATATATCATTGACTCGTAGTTACCACAGTGCTGACTGTGATACAGGATCATTCTTTGGTTGTTGCAAGGGTTAGACTGAGACCAAAGAGAATCTACACAGCTAAACACAAATCTAGCCCCAGGATTAATATTATTAACACTCATGATCCTGAAAAGTGCTTTCAGTTTCAACAGCAACTTGAAGACGCTTTCACTGATACACCAGAAAATTGTACAGTAAATGAAAAGTGGGGTCAAATTAAGGAAACTCTTTATAAAACTGCCGTAGGGGTTTACGGCACTGTGGATCATAAGAGGCAGGACTGGTTTGCGGCCAACAGCGAGACTCTGCAGCCCTTGATTGATAAGAAGAAGAAAGCTCTCTTAAGAAACAAGGAAAGACCAACGCGTAACACTCTGAGTGAGCTAAGGCAAGCTAGGAAGGATGTGCAAAAGGCTGCCAGGCAGTGTGCAAATGATTATTGGATCAAGTTATGTGAGTCCATTCAAATCGCAAGTGATAAGGGAGACATAAGAAGCATGTATGAAGGAATAAAGAAAGCCTGTGGTCCAGTGATCAAAAGAAGTGCACCATTGAAAACCTTGACTGGAGAAGTCATCACTGATAAGAAACAGCAGATGGACAGATGGGTAGAGCACTATTTGGAGCTTTACTCAAGTGAGACCAAACTAGCGGATGATGCCCTCAACGCCATAGAGGCTCTACCAACTCTTGACCACCTGGACACACTTCCCACCATAACAGAAGTTAAGTGTGCTATAAATGAACTTGCATCTGGCAAGGCTCCAGGTAAGGATGGGATTCCAATAGAGGTTATCAGGAGTGGGCAAGACACACTCACTATACAGATCCACCAGCTAATAGAGCTATGCTGGCGTGAAGGACAAGTCCCACAGGATTTCAAAGATTCAAGCATCATAACACTGTACAAGAACAAGGGCGATCGGAGCGACTGCAACAACTATAGGGGTATCTCACTTCTGTGTATTGTTGGAAAAGTATTTGCCAGAATTGTTCTGCGCAGACTTCAAGTCCTAGGAGATCAAGTCTACCCCGAATCACAGTGTGGCTTTCGACAGAACCGGTCTACCACTGATATGATATTCTCATTGCGACAAATGCAAGAAAAATGCCGTGAACAGAATCAACCACTGTTTATTGCCTTCATCGACCTCACAAAGGCATTTGATTTGGTCAGTCGTGAGGGTCTGTTCAAGGCACTAAAGAAGATTGGCTGCCCACCAACTCTTCTGTCCATTGTGGAATCGTTCCACACAGGCATGAAGGGTATAATCAAGTTTGATGGTGCAACTTCTGAAGAATTTGAAATCAAGAGTGGAGTTAAGCAAGGTTGTGTACTAGCTCCCACCCTCTTTGGAATATACTTTTCACTTCTACTGAAATATGCATTTCGTGATCAGGATGGTGGTATATACATTCACTCACGCTCAGATGGCGGCCTCTACAATGCTCAGAGATTGAAGGCTAAGACCAAAATTAGGAGGGTACTGATCAGAGAGTTGCTTTTTGCAGATGATGCTGCAGTTACGACCCACTCTGAGGAAGAATTGCAATGTCTACTATCTGCATTCTCCAATGCTTGTTCTGAATTTGGTTTAACAATTAGCAAAAAGAAGACACAGATTATGTCACAAGGTGCACATGGGGTACCATCAATCTTTATTGACGACGCCGAACTAGAGATAGTAGACCATTTTACATATCTAGGATCAGTGGTAAATAGCAAATTATCCCTAGATCAGGAAATCAACATCCGGATTGGTAAGGCAGCAACAACAATGAACAGGTTAAGAAAAAGAGTCTGGGAGAACAGGAAGCTTACTGCCAAAACAAAAGTCCTTGTCTATCAAGCCTGTGTCCTTAGTACTCTTCTCTATGGCAGTGAAACCTGGACAACTTACTCACACCAAGAGAACAATTTAAACAGCTTTCATATGCGGTGTCTGCGAAGAATTCTTGGTATTAAGTGGCAAGACAAAATCACAAATACTGAAGTATTGGAAAGATCAGGTTGTGTGACAGTTTATTCCATGCTCAGTCTTCGTAGACTTAGATGGATAGGACATCTTAGGAGGATGGATGATGGTAGAATACCAAAGGATATCTTTTTTGGTGAATTACAGATGGGTAAGAGATCTCAGGGTCGGCCTCTACTACGATACAAAGATGTGTGTAAGCGGGACATGATTGATACAGGCATTGATAATGCACATTGGGAGCAAGTCGCCGCTGAACGTGTTGCGTGGAGGGCAAATATCAGAAATGGAATAAAGTCAAAGGAGAAAATTATTGCAGAAAAGTCACACACCAAGCGTTTGAGACGTAAGATGGTGCATGATGGTGGAAATGACCACGTGTTCACATGCACCCACTGTGAACGGACATTTACAGCGCAAATTGGCCTCATCAGTCACACTCGCTACCGCCATAGTTAAAAGTTATGCCTTTTTAGAGCACAAACTATCGTCTGTCAAGACGGCAAGGTGCCAATGATATTGTATAATGGGGGTCGACCCTCTAATGGGGGTCGACCCTCTAATGGGGGTCTATCGTATAATGGGGTCTATCGTATAATGGGGGTCTATTGTATAATGGGGGTCTATCGTATAATGGGGGTCTATCGTATAATGGGGGTCTATTGTATAATGGGGGTCTATCATATAATGGGGGTCTATTGTATAATGGGGGTCTATCATATAATGGGGGTCTATCGTATAATGGGGGTCTATCATATAATGGGGGTCTATCATATAATGGGGGTCTATCGTATAATGGGGGACTATTGTATAGTGGGGGTCTATCGTATAATGGGGGTCTATCGTATAATGGGGGTCTATCGTATAATGGGGGTCTATCGTATAATGGGGGACTATTGTATAATGGGGGTCTATCGTATAAGGGGGGTCATATCGTATAATGGGGGACTATCGTATAATGGGGGATCTATCATATAATGAGGGTCTATCAATATAATGGGGGTCTATCGTATAATGGGTGGTCTATCATATAATGGGGGACTATCGTATAATGGGGGACTATTGTATAATGGGGGTCTATCATATAATGGGGGTCTATCGTATAATGGGGGACTATTGTATAATGGGAGTCTATTGGTATAATGGGGGTCTATTGTATAATGGGGGTCTATCG
The DNA here is from genome assembly GCA_014155875.1 of Cepaea nemoralis. Taxonomy (NCBI): domain Eukaryota; kingdom Metazoa; phylum Mollusca; class Gastropoda; order Stylommatophora; family Helicidae; genus Cepaea; species Cepaea nemoralis. The sequence goes on along the minus strand of JACEFZ010010049.1, from coordinate 125,149 downwards.
TAATAATTGGGGTCTATCGTATAATGGGGGTCCTATCGTATAATGGGGATCTTTCGTATAATGGGGTTCTATCGTATAATGGGGGTCTATCGTATAATGGGTGTCTATCGTATAATGGGGGTCTATCGTATAATGGGGGTCTATCGTATAATGGGGGTCTATCGTATAATGGGGGTCTATCGTATAATGGGGGTCTATCGTATAATGGGGGTCTATCGTATAATGGGGGTCTATCGTATAATGGGGGTCTATCGTATAATGGGGGTCTATCGTATAATGGGGGTCTATCGTATAATGGGGGTCTATTGTATAATGGGGGACTATTGTATAATGGGGGACTATTGTATAATGGGGGACTATTGTATAATGGGGGTCTATCGTATAATGGGGGTCTATTGTATAATGGGGGTCTATTGTATAATGGGGGTCTATTGTATAATGGGGGGTCTATTATATAATGGGGGTCTATTGTATAATTGGGGTCGACCCTCTAGTGGGGGTCTATCGTATAATGGGGGTCTATCGTATAATGAGGGTCTATCGTATAATGGGGGTCTATCGTATAATGGGGGTCTATTATATAATGGGGGTCTATTGTATAATGGGGGTCTATCGTATAATGGGGGACTATTGTATAATGGGGGTCTATCGTATAATGGGGGTCTATCGTATAATGGGGGTCTATCGTATAATGGGGGTCTATTGTATAATGGGGGACTATTGTATAATGGGGGTCTATTGTATAATGGGGGTCTATCGTATAATGGGGGTCTATTGTCTAATGGGGGTCTATTGTATAATGGGGGTCTATTGTATAATGGGGGTCTATTATATAATGGGGGTCTATTGTATAATGGGGTCTATTGTGTAATGGGGGTCGACCCTCTAATGGGGGTCTATTACATAATGGGGGTCTATTGTATAATGGGGGTCTATTGTATAATGGGGGTCTATTGTATAGTGGGGGTCTATCATATAATGGGGGTCTATCGTATAATGGGGGTCTATTGTATAATGGGGGTCTATTATATAATGGGGGTCTATTGAATAATAGGGGTCTATTGTATAATGGGGGTCTATTGTATAATGGGGGTCTATCGTCTGATGGGGTTATATCGTATAATGAGGGTCTATTGTCTGATGGGGTTCTTTCGTATAGTGGGGTTCTAATGTCTAAAGGAATTCTGTCATCTAATATAGTTCTATGCGCTATTACGTACCCTGTGAATTCACTGTTTGGTCTGTATTATAAAAATACATTAAACGGTTATTTTTCTCATTCTTTAGCGTCAATAGCGACTTGTATGATTGTGGTTGCCGCCTTGGGAGAGGCGGTGTGCCCTGTCATCGTTGGAAATGTAAGTGCCGTGTTAATGTTGGATCGTATGTGTTCTCTGCAGTCTTGTATGTATGTTTGTTTTTAAAATTTTGGTCAGAAGTTGGTTTGCCTCGTTTATCTACCTTGCAGGCTTCCGTTGTCCTGAACGTAACATTGCCTCGAAAATCAACGTCTGGTTGATGGCTAAGGCCTGCCAGTGAGATGAAATATTTTATATACATATGTTGTACAACTTGCAGTCGTGTTCTAGTAAAGCTGATCACCCTCTTCTCGTTTACCTTTGTGTATGTAATTCATTCATTGTATTTTTAAAGCGTTACTGCAGTTACGCTAATATATATATATATCATGTCATTTGCTAAACAATGTAGGCGTTCGTGTTTCTCGGTCCTTGGTGTTATGAACCAATTATATTGATGATATTCCTTCATGCCACAGCCCTTAGGCAATCCTACATATTTCTCTGTCTGCCCCTGTCTCTTTTTCCCCACAGATCTTTCCCATCGTCATAGCGTTTTCCAATGTCTCTCTTCAAATTACGTGACGTGAGTTTTGTCTCTATTATGTCTGTATATACTTTTCTCCTTCATTAGCCTATTCCGTGCCTTTGCTGTTAGTTACTCGGACAGTTAAAGATATTTGCAATAGTGGTCTCAGAAACCACATCTCCATTGCTTGCAAACTGTCTGTCTGTCTGTCTGTCTGTCTGTCTGTCTGTCTGTCTGTCTGTCTGTCCGCCTGCCTGCCTGCCTGCCTGCCTGCCGGGAGGAGGAGGGCGAGGAGAAGGAGGAGGGGGGAGGAGGGGAGGAGGAGGGGAGAGGATGAGGAGGCGGAGGAGGAGGAAGAAGAAGAAGAGGAGGAGAATTATATGCCTGTAGATAACTGTAGCGAAAAGGTCCACCTATTTGAGAATATGCAACAATTAAACATATATAGCAATGCTATTAAAAATTATGTCCCCTCGCTATATATAAATTATAATGTAAATTAAAATATTAAATAATATTAAGTAAATAACTGTTTGTACACTAACAAACTATGACAGTTGGTAGCACCGGAATGAGAAGAAGACGTGTAGAAAATTTCATCTCAATCGGATGGACCGTTCGCGAACGCATAAATAACATACATACATACTTACAGACAGACATACATCGCATTTTATATATATATATATATATATATATAGATTAAAGTTTATTTTCATGGTTTACAAATGTGAACTTGCTTTAATGACATGTGTATCATTGTCCATTCTTCCCCAGCTGATGGTTAGCTCGGGTCCAGGTAGTTTCCTGGTGTTCTGCTTCACGCTGAGCATCACGGCTGTCCTCCTCTACATCTGCTTGACCTTGGCCGGTCGACAAACCGACAAGTTCAGAGGTGAGCTTAGCAATGTCTAGACACTCACACTTGTCGCTGCACTCATGGCTTTTTTGTTTATCTCAGCTATTTCTCTTTTGACTTTCTCATACTCATGCACATACCCACAGACATACATTTATATACAAGCATGTTAACATTTGTTCTCTCACATATACTCACCATTGCTTCATCGTTGGAATGGCTTAATGCTATACTAATACATAGCTCGCTAAAAGGTTGAATACAGAAATAAGTCTCAAGAAAAAACATACTGAGCGTAAGAAATTTTAAAAAAAAAAGAACAGAGAAATGTTTATGCCAAAAGCTTGAACAGATTGGTAACAACATAAATGTAAACGCAACAGCATTACTAAAATATTGGAAAACAGAGAATTGAAGAATTATGATCGCCAATGCCTGCTAAAGACCAGGAACATCAAGAAGACACTGACATGGCAATCATGGTCAGCGCTGTTAGTGCATTACATAGGCTTGATTGCTAGGCTAGATTACGCTCATCAGCACACCACGACTTTCTGAGCCACCGGTTCCATACTCTCATAAGTACCGTTGTCGCCAACAATAAACACACATCTCACGTGACAGCCATTGCAAACATGATTCACCCTGCCCAGCAAACTGCAAACTTGGCACCAAGATCAAATGAGAATATAATATCCACACACACAAAAAAAAACATGCATACCACTCTAAATGTAATCATGTAAGAAATCTAGAGTTAGTCTAAATCGCAGCCGTCAAAATCCCGTTGTTTAACGGAGATATAATGAATGCAAGCCGGTCTCCCTGGCCTAAGCGTTAACGTCTTTCTCCGTAATCCTGTATATTCTCGTGAGTAACGCAGCTGCGCGAGAATCGGCAGCGGTTCGTACCGCGCTGGTAACTTACGGTGGTATATGAGCCGGTCGCTCAGAAAGCAATGGCAAACTACTGAGCGTAATAATGCCTAGTACATCAACAGCGCTGAAAAATGCTGATGTTAACTGCAACGTCCTGTAAGGGATATGCAACATTAAAAATAAATGCAAACTACTGAACTACTGCAGGCCCACACTCCCCCACCCCTAACCCACCCGCAGCCTGTGCTCTAGAGTTACACACTATAATAATGCACGTCTAGGGGCATCATTTTGGCAGATGTTGACAATCACCCCTACCCCCAAGCTGGTAAATAGCAAGAAACGAGAAAATGTCGACCACTGCTGAATCGATCGGATGGCTCAAAGCCAGATTGGTGGATCCATCCATACATTCATCATGTGCCATGCCGATAAGCGTGGGCGGTCATGTTCTGCCATCTCACTCGATCACCAGAATCGTGGATCACTCCGTGTTCCTGTCTCGACCATGCCAAATGGCCAAGCCATCCAGGTATTTATTTCTCGATCTTCCCCTTGGTCTCTTCCCTTCGATCTTGGCAGTCGTCACCAAGTTCTTCAAATTATTTCTTCCCATAACATGCCCAAAAATGTAGACTTTCTACGTCTAATGACTATAATCAGTTTTCGATCTTCATTTATTTCTTGAAGGACTTGTTAATTGGTTTGTCTGTCTGTCCATGGTATTCTTTGCATCTTCCTCAGAAACCACATTTCCACAGCCATCAGATGTTGTTCAGCTTGACTGCACATTGTCCACGCTTCACATCCATACAAAAGTACTGGTTCTGTGTAGCACTTCAGTACTCTTTTTCTCGTTTCAATTGATATCTTTTTATTGGTTAGTATGTTTTTCATCTTGCAAAAGGCTACCTTCGTAATGGCAATTCTTGTTCTAATCTCTTCAAGGCATCTCCCATCAGATCTAATCAGAAATGTCCGTTAAACAAAGATCCCAGCGCTGCTCTAAAGCTACTACAAGCCAACGAACAATTGGTAATACTAATACCAGACGGGGTTGGGGGTGCATTGGTGATGGATAAGTCGGACTATGAAAATACAATGGAAGACATTTTGTCGAATCCATCACTATTTCAGTTACATTCAAATGCCAACAAATCAACGGGTATGGATGCAAAAGTGAGAAACAAAATGAAGTGACTTTTAGATAATAAATTATTTGGCAGCTATTCATCCAACGGGGTCCATAAACTCCGCCAGCTTTATGGCCTCTTTAAATTGCACAAACCAGGGAGACCACTTAAACCTATTTCACCGATGGCCAACTCTGCCCAACACAGAATGGCTAAATGGCTTGCTGAAATTCTTAAACCAATGCGACAATCATTCGGCATCTTAATACTAAAAAATGCATGTGAGCTGGTCGAACTACTGGACACCTTCGATCTTAAACAAAAATATACGGCGTCAAAGGACATTGCCTCTCTTTTCGCTAACGTTCCTCTGAATGAAACAGTTAGGGAAAATGTATAATCTGTGATCACATAAAAGTGAAGAAATTAAAGTTAGGCCTACCAACATCCAAACTCGGGAAACTACCACTGCTGTGCACATATAATATTAAATTCAATTTTCTTTAAAACATCTTACAGTCAAATTGACAGAGTGGCCTCTGTCAGAGGCAGCCCTATAGGCCCCATTCTAGCGGACATCTATATGGCACACTACGAAGACAAAGGGCCGCCAATATTAAGGACCTGTTTCTATACCGCTGGTATGTGGGTGATATATTATTATCTCATAGTGATCAGTCAACAAGCAGAATCATTCCCTCCACCATGAACCGAATCCACAAGAACATTTCCTTGACTATTGACCACGAACACAACACCTTACAGTTCTTGGACATGACAAAAAACACAACCGGGAGTCTCCGTGGCGAAGTAGTCAAGCCGTTTGACTCGGGCTCCGAAGGTTGTGGGTTCGATTTCGGGCCGCGTCCTTTGGTTCACGAGTTAACTTTTTCGGAGACTCCTGTGGGTCGTCGCTAGAGCTACGGAGTTCGTGCTTTGTGCGGCGCTTTCCACGCTGCGGTAAGAGACTGAGCCATATGGCATAAAACCTGGTGCAATGAAGTCGACCCTGTCGACTTTTAAGCGTTTTTTTTTAAAGCGACCACAAGAACATTTCCTTAACTATTGACCACGAACATAACAACACCTTACAGTTCTTGGACATACTAATGGCACGATAAAAAGAGCACTCTACCGAAGAGGAACATGGGCAGGCTAATACCTAAATTTCAATAACTTTGCACCCATCCAATATAAGCGTGGGTTAGTATGGACACTATGTACTCGGGCTAGAAAGATTTGTTCCGACGTCACACTAAAGGAAGAACTAGACACCCATCACCAGACTAAAATCTAATGGCCTGTTACATCGACCGTCACTACCAGCCATCCAGACCTACCCCCACAAGATCAACGGTCCCCGAACTTCTAGAATTTCTTCAACTAACTTTTCTAGGAGACGAAATGAAACAAATACGCACACGACTTAAAACAGCAGTGCACCGAACATTCTTTGCTGCTGAACCAATCAGGTATAAGACCACCTTGATCTCTGTGAAAGAACCATTGTCTCCGTATAACAAACCAAACTTCATTTATCAATCTCAGTGTGAGTGCCAGGAGAGTTACATAGGTAGATCGGAAAGACAATTAGCATTTCGAGTAACTAACCAGGGTGGAAAAAACAGTTAATCAATCTTCCGGAATCCATGTGCATTCGACACGTCGTAAAACGTTGACGTCGGCCAATAAGGAACATTTGCAGATTAACAGTCATAGATTTAATAAACAGAATGCATTTCGTACACTGTATACAAACAATAATTGATTGCTCAAATGTGTGGAATCATTATCGATTAGGCGATTCCAGCCTTACGATGCAAACAGAAGGATTTACTTTTGAATCTTAGATTACCGTGGGGATAAGTATTATTCGCTTATTCATTTTATATGATGAATAGTTTAGTTTAGTTTAGTCGACAGATCAACATCACGGCACATGGGTTTATATATAACTCTGCTGTATGCACCTGACGAGATGCGGCGAAATATGCCAGGCAAGAAATCGTGCAATATATTGTTTGTGGCTTCTGCGTTAAAAATCTCATATTAACCAGTTTTTTTTTTTTTTTTGCATATCCTTTACAGGACATCGCTGTCAACACCAGCATCTTTCAGCTGTATGTTGATTTCTTGGCAAGATTACACTCAGTAGCTTTGCCAGTGCTTTCTGAGCGGCCGGCTCACATACCCCGTAAGTTACCGATGCGATTCGAACCACTGCTGATTCTCACCGTCATCACGTTACCTACGAGAGTATATGAGATTACGGAGAAAAGTCGCTAACCTCTAAGCCACGAAGCCATTAACCAGTTAGCCAGTCAAATGACAACCAACCTTCTAATCACGGCATGGAGAAAAGCGAATGCGTTCCACCTTCCTGTTGGCAACACCAGCTGCTCACAGTAATAGTGATGGATTATCAGCTGGGAGAGCCGCGGTAACGCCCTGGATAGCACGGTTGGGCATGCATTCGAACCCCCATCGAGGTGATGAATTTGTTTGTCCACATGGGCTTCCAGGCCGATACAACCTAAAAAAAAAAAATAGGTGTCAGGAACTTTCCTGGGAAATAAAGGCAGTCAGTGTGCTAATTATGATCACCCATAGAGTGCGGATCCGTTAAAAATATGGCACTCGCATCATGGAAGATAAGGAGACTACTCTATTCCTGGATATGAGAGCTACAGAATAATTTAGAAGTATTGACTTTCGAAACAGGTTCAGTAGATAGCTATTAAGTCAAGTTTTACCATATGCGCCTAAAACGTATTGTTTTTGGTCACATTCTTGTAACAATCTGTATTTCAGCTAGTGGTCAGGTGTCCTTTGTGCGGTTCTCTAGACAGCACACCAACCAGGCAGGAGAGAGCACGCTAATCAAGCCGAGCAGTGTGAAGTATTATAGTCAAAATGGTGACAGCGATTCCGGCTTAGAGCGGAGAAATCCGGAGACGTCAGGCAGCGTGAAGGGCGCAAGCCAGTAAAGTGTCACCTCCACACCTTCAATGTGGAGTCTACAATCCAAGAGCAGAATGTATCTACTGTCCCATGTTTGCCCTCTCATTCTTCAGAATAGGGTCACATTCTTGCCAAGTCACATGTCGTTATCGTTAAACTGTCCTAGTAGTTACATTTACGAAACAACGTTTATCCTGACCCTTATGTGGTTTATGTTTTGGTATAAAATACATAACGTTTTAATGTACGTCACCAGGACATTCTTTAACTTGATATTTAAGACTTCGTAGCCTGCTGCAGTCATGTTTCCCTTAGTTGTTAAACAAGTACCCCTCATTGTCACCATGGGACCTGTGCATTCTCTGAGAGACGATCTTACTGTAAAGATTTCGCTGCATCCTCCCTAGACCATCTCCTTTGTCTCTTGCTCGTGGATCCCATCCATAGATTGTTCCCTATGCTACTATATCAGTAGCAATGCTGTTTATTATCCAATATTCTAGATAGTGGTTTTCCATCCTTGTAGCGGCACCGATAGATGCAGATCTAGTTCCTATACAGAGCGGCTGTCATCATGTGGAGTTTGCAGATTCAAATATCGGTGTGGACATTATATTCTTCTCCTCCTTCCGGTGTCTGGACTGGAGTAGACATAGGCTCTCCGACATTCTCTGTCATTACATATATTTTTACCGAAGGAAATACCACAATGTTATATATAGGTAAATGGTAATATTCTTGAACAAGTCAATCGGTTCAATTATCTCAGAACAGTACTCCCCTACCAAGCCCTCGTATGGTTACCGGGAGGGAAAAGAAAACGGGGAAGACCAAGAGAGACCCTGCGTAGAACATCCAGGATCTACCTCAGGTAGCAGCGAACCTATGCGCCGCCTTAGACTCAAGAGGAAAGATCTAAGTCATAACATCTGATGGGAGATGACTAGAAGAGATTAGAACAAGAATCGCCATGGCGAAAGTAGCCTTTTGCAAGATGAAAAACATTCTGACCAATTGACGAGAAAAAGAGTGTTGAGGAGATACATAGAGCCTGTTCTTTTGTATGGATGTGAAACTTGGACAATGTGCAGTCAAGCTGAAAAACATCTGATGGCTGCAGAAATCTGGTTTCTGAGGAAAATGCAAAGAATACCATGGACAGACAGAAAAACCAATGACCAAGTACTACAGGAGACAAATGAAAATCGTAAACTGATTAGAGAAATTAGACGTAGACTGTCACAACTTTTTGGACATGTTATGAGAAGAAATGGATTGGAGAACTTAGTGACAACTGGCAAGACCCAAGGGAACAGACCAAGAGGAAGACCGAGAGTAAAATACCTGGATGGCTTGGCCACATGGCATGGACGAGACAGGAACACTGAGCTGATCCACGACGCTGGTGATCGAGTGAAATGGCGAGTCATGACCGCCCACGCTTTCCGACATGGCACATGATTGATTGATTGATTGATTGATTGATGCGTGGACAATAAGAAGTCAAACTGAAAAAAAAAAAAAAAAAAAACATCTGCTGGCTATGGAAATGTGATTTCTGAGGAGAATGCAAGGAATTCCAAGGACAGACAGAAAAACCAAAGACCAAGTTTTAGAAGAAACAAATGAAAATCGTAAACTGATTAGAGAAATTAGACGTTTACAGTCAAAATTTTTTGGGCATTTTATGAGAAATAAATTAGAGAACTTGGTGACAACTGGCAAACATCGAGAGGAAGAGAACAAGAGGAAGACAGAGAAGTAAATACCTGGATGGCTTGACCACGTGACATGGTCAAGACAAGAACATTGAGCTGATCTACGACTCTGGTGAAATGGCGAATCATGACCGCCCACGCCTACCGGCATGGCACATAATGGATGGATGGATGTTGCATATATTATTATTTATAGTCCAGCTGTTTAGGCTTTCCACATACTAGTGCATCTGTCGCTGTCTTCCTCTGCATCTCTTTCCTATTATTGTCCCCACATTTTGCAAATTCCTTTATTTCACCTCAAGCTGATATGCTCTATAAATTGCATTTGTCTTTTCCTTATATATTTTTTTTTAAAGTTGCATATCCCTTACAGGACGTTGCAGTCAACACCATCATTTTCCAGCTGCTGTTGATGTTCTTGACAAGATTACGCTCAGTAGTTTGCCATTGCTTTCTGAGCGATCGGCTCAAATACATCAGTAGTTAACCAACGCAACGCGATCCGCTACCGAATCTCGCGCAGCTGTGTTCCCCACGTGGATATACGGGATTACTGAGAAAGTCGTTAACCCCTTAGAGTGATTTTGTAATTCCTACAGCTCTCAATACCTCGTCGTTTGTTTTCTTCTCTGTCAACTATATTCTCAACATTCTTCCGAAATAGAACCTCTCCACTGCCTCCAGTTTCTTCACCATTTTATTTCTCAATACCCAACATTCATATCCACACATAAGAACAGACCACACTCAACTTTTCGGTTTCTCTTTGTTGTTGTTGTTGTTGTTGTTGTTGTTGTTGTTGTTGTTGTTGTTGTTGTTGTTGATTTCCCCCCTCAGTTTCACTGGGAGATTGCAAACGACCGCAATAAGATCACTTCCACTGTATAGCGGTACTGATTGTGATGTTACATATCATTCTTTATCATTAGAAAACCAGAATTAAATCTGAAATAAAGTCTTATCAGTATTTTTAATGTTGACCATTAAAGTTACAAATTGTGATTTAAAATAATGTAAATAAATTAATATAAATATTTGTTGTTATTGTTGCTATGACTGTATCTTCATCGTTCTGTCACCGGCTGTTTCTCATAGGGTTGTGACCACACTCGTCTCTCCACGATGTGGTATGTTAAAGCGATGGAAATGAACTTGAACTGCATTACACACTATTGTGGCTATGTGTTGGAGACTGTTGACAACCAGTTAAACCAGTGCAAGAAACATGACCAGTCTCAGGCCTAATCCCAGTTGTCAATGTGCGCTGTGCCGAACCGTGACCTGGTCACGTTCTGTTATGTCTCTTCACACTCCGCTGGTTTTTGACCTACTTCTATAGACCAATCGGCATTCGTTGGGTAATGTGGTCAGTATTATGCCGATCGTCTTTACTTCCCAGAGCATTTTATGGAACTCATTTTAGGCAGTGTCTATTTGAGAATTTTAAAACTCCGCAGATCTCAACCAATGACCAGAACTTAGCCACTGTGCTAATGCCGCCCCCTTGAAGTAGTATTTTTCATGTACTTGTGTCAGTTTGCCGACTTCGTGGCTTAGAGGTTATGACTTTTCTCCGTAAAGAAATCAACATACAGCTGAAAGATGCTGGTGTTGACAGCGATGTCCTGTAAAGGATATGCACCAAAAAAAAAAAAAAATTGTGTCAGTTTGTGTTTGTTTATTCCGTGCTGACAAAGGCTTTAGCCGGAACTTCATTTTGTTTCTTGTAATCGTGTTCTAGTAAAGCTCACAATGTACTTCACTTTTTCCGGTGGTTCATTCATTACCCCCCTTGGTTGTACCGGGTCGGGAGAACAGTTTACACCAAACCCACCACAACGCATGAAAGTTCATGTCAGAGCTAGGACAATCTGTACACAGAGGCATCGAATTACAGAGCTAAAGCCTCAGTCTAAACCATTCCCCAAACTCCAGAAGCCCTCAGAGCTAAAGCCTCAGTCTAAACCATCCCACAAACTCCAGAAGCTCTCAGAGCTAAAGCCTCAGTATAAACCATAACTCAAAATCCAGAAGCTCTCAGAGCTAGAGCCTCAGTCTAAACTATCCCACAAACTCCAGAAGCTCTCAGAGCTAAAGCTTCAGCCTACACCATGCCCCCAAACCTGGACATTGACAACAAAGGAGAAAAGAAAAATTACAACAGAAATGAGATTTATGAGAAGACTACTCAGTGTATCATGAAGAGGAGTTAGTTGCAGTTACCCCTTCAATTTGTTTTGCTGTTTGTGATCTCTTGGCAAGTTTATGTTCAGTAGTTTGCCATTGATTTCTGAACCACCGGCACCCATACCATTTCGTTAAAAAAAAACCAACACAAGGGGTCTGCAGCAATATCACCCGCTGCTGTGTTTCGAACGCAGTATTCGGGATTACGAACTGCGTCCGTAACATTTTCGCCACGGCGGCGGCTATCATATAGTGAGAAAGTCAGAAATGGAGAAATCAGGACTAACGTGGGGATTATAGCAGCGCTAGACTTCATCAGAAAACATCAGGACTAACGTGGGGATTATAGCAGCGCTAGGCTTCATTAGACAACATCAGGACTAACGTGGGGATTATAGCAGCGCTAGACTTCATTAGAAAACATCAGGACTAACGTGGGGATTATAGCAGCGCTAGACTTCATCAGAAAACATCAGGACTAACGTGGGGATTATAGCAGCGCTAGACTTCATCAGAAAACATCAGGACTAACGTGGGGATTATAGCAGCGCTAGACTTCATTAGACAACATCAGGACTAACGTGGGGATTATAGCAGCGCTAGACTTCATTAGAAAACATCAGGACTAACGTGGGGATTACAGCAGCGCTAGACTTCATCAGAAAACATCAGGACTAACGTGGGGATTACAGCAGCGCTAGACTTCATCAGAAAACATCAGGACTAACGTGGGGATTATAGCAGCGCTAGACTTCATCAGAAAACATCAGGACTAACGTGGGGATTATAGCAGCGCTAGACTTCATCAGAAAACATCAGGACTAACGTGGGGATTACAGCAGCGCTAGACTTCATCAGAAAACATCAGGACTAACGTGGGGATTATAGCAGCGCTAGACTTCATCAGAAAACATCAGGACAAACGTGGGGATTATAGCAGCGCTAGACTTCATCAGAAAACATCAAGTCCAATGATGTTGCCATACAACTAGACTAACTAACTGTATACCACAACAAGCAATGATGTACAGATCAATTGAATGCAGAGTAGGCCAGCCACGTAAACCACGGACAGGGGGAAAAGCATAGTCCACGGGAAACTCGATACCATCCATCATGTGCCATACTGGTAAGAGTGGGCATTCATGATTCGCCAATTCACTCGATCACCAGAGTCGGGGATCAGCTCAGTGTTCTTGTCTCGACCATGCCATGTGGCCAAGCCATCCAGGTATTTACTTCTCTGTCTTCCTTTGTTCTTTTCCCCTCAATCTTGTCAGTTGTCACCAGGTTCTCCAGTTTATGTCTTCTCATAACATGCTCAAAAATGTTGACTGTCTATGTCTAATTTCTCTAATACGATTTTCATTTGTTTCTTGTAGGATTTAGTCATTGGATTTTCTGTCTGCCCATCGTGTTCTTTGCATTCTTCCCAGAAACCACATTTCCACAGCCATCAGATGTTTTTCAGCTTGACATCTCATTGTCCACGCTTCACATCCATACAAAAGTACAGGCTCTATATGACACCTCAGAACTATTTTTCTCGTAGCAATTGACATCTTTTTATTGGTCAGTATGTTTTTCATCTTACAAAAGGTTACCTTCGCCATGGCGATTCTTGTTTTAATCTCTTCAAGCCATCCCCCATCAGATGTTATGACTGTTCCCAGATAATTGTACCGATTCACTTGTTTAAGAATATTCACATTTACTTGCATATTACAGTGTGGTATTTCGTTCTTCCTAGTGACGACCATAATCTGTGTACTCTTATAATTTAATTCTAACCCTAGTTGTTTACTGGTGCAACAACCGCATCTACTAAATGTTGCAGAACCTGCTCATTGTCTCATTCAGTACTGTATCATCTGCATATCTAATGTTATTGATGTTTCTTCCTCCAATGATGAATCGTTTTATATCTTGTACATTTCTAAAAATATTTTCACTGTGCAGAAAAAAAAAAAAACGATCTGGACACATTACACATCCCTGTCTCACATCCCTCTTAATTGGCTGATACTGACCTAACTTCATTATCAATCCATGTTACACCTTGCCTCAACGAGTCATGTATTATTGATTATTTTTCAAGCGTTTTAATGCTTATTGTTCTTTTGTTGTTAAAGAATTGCTTCATAAGAGATGTCGAATGAAAGAATGTATCAGAGGAAATAGAGAAGAAGGGCAGAATGTCAGACGGGCCTGCGTGCCCATTTCTTAACTCTTGGAAAATAAAGATTTACTTACTTACTTACTTACTTACTTACTTACTTACTTACTTACTGACTGACTGACTGACTGACTGACTGACTCCTTATGGCAGCTTGTTATTTCCAATGTATGTATTTTACAAGTCTAATATCTTTCACACCAGTTTGTAGATCTGCAAGCATCTCTATCATTATCGTGTTGACATGTTTTACTTTATCGAAAGCTTTTGTGTAGCCAATAAAGCAAAGATGTAGATCTTTCTTTAATTCTATAGAACGTTCAATTACTGTTCTCAGCATAGGATAATAATTTACTGTACTCTTGCCTTCTACGAACCCACATTGTTCTTCTCCTATTTCAGGTTGTATTTTTTTTCTTAACTCTTTGCATGATAATTCTTAGCAAAATCGTCGTGATGTGACTCAGTATACAAATTGTACGACGCTGATAAAATTCCATGGCTCCTGATTTCTTTGGGATTGCAATAAATACAGAATTACACAATTTAGAAGGTATATCTCCAGTATCGTATATTATGTTCAGCAGTCTGGTGACTTGGTCTATTCCATATTCTTCTAAAGCACATGTTTCAAACTCAAGGCCCGCGGGCTACATCAGGCCCGTCGTACAATCATATCAGGCCCGAGAGGTCTCAACCGATGTATACATATATTCGGCCAGAGAGAGAATTTTAGGCAAACATATTTTTAATGGCCACGATATAAAGTGCAAATCAAATTCCCTAATTAGCAGCCTTGCCGAATGATAGGCTACCTGAGAGCTTTCTTGCTTCAATCTGAATAAGCGAAAATAAAAGTTGTGTAGTGAGTGGATGTTCGTCGTTATAATGACTTAGCAACGTTCAGTTTCTCGCTTTATATTGGTGCATAGGAAGGAGTAGTATAGTGCCCGGATATTACATCACCTTTTCCCGCTCCGGCTAACCTGATATCAATCTAGCGTCTGTCGGTAGATGCACAAACTTTAAAAAAAAAAATCAAAACTAGCCTTTAAAATGACCAAGAGAAAAGTTGATTCTGAAAACATAACCTTTCAAAGCCGCTGGGAGGCTGAATATATGTTTACTGATATTGGCGGTAAACCTACGTGTCTAATTTGTGGAGATAATGCGGCTGTAATCAAAGAATATAATCTGAGACAGCACTAGGAGACTAAACATCAAGACAAGTTAAACAGCCTGAATGCAGAGCAGAAGCTACAGAAGGTAGAAGATTTGCAGAGGCATCTAACATCACAGCAGATGTTTTTTTTCACCAAAGAAAAATCACTAACTAAAGCTGCTGTGAAAGGAAGCTCCTGGAACGGGATCACTTTATCACTGAAATGCATGATGCAGTGGAGGCATGTCAAGTGAAGCTGCGCTTATGGGAGACACAAATGCACCAGTGCAACCTGTCTCACTTTTCTTGTTGCCAAGCGATGTTAAACAAAGTCAACGCTATGATGATTTCCCAATTCTCACTTTGCTGAAAAACTTAGCTTACTTCGTGCCGAAGTTCGCACGGCGCTTTAGTGACTTTGAAGAACAGAAAAGTAATTTCGAGCTGCATCGTAATCCATTTGCCATAAATGTGAAAACTGCACCTGTAAATTTGCACATGGAGTTACTAGAGCTGCAGTGTAATGGGACAAAAAAGGCAAAGTACGACACTGTGGGGTCCGCACAGTTCACTCATTTCATTCCTGAAGAGATGCCCAGCTTCGTCTACATGCGGCTCGAATCTTGAGCATGTTTGGTAGCACATATCTGTGTGAGCAGCTGTTTTCTGTGATGAAGATTAACAAAAAATCACACAGGAGTCGTCTCACTGATTAACACTTGCAGTCCATCATGAGAATCTCAATGACACAGAACATTACTCCCAACATAAACGAACTTGTCGCAAAGAAAAGATACCAAACATCGTGCTCTGACAAATTGACATAAGAGTGAAAATGTGTATACCAATGATTTTTTTATTATTAAAACTTTGTTCTGTTTTAATTTATATTAATTTTTAAAAAAGGTTTAATTTTCGGCTTATTGAATGTTTATCCTGTTCGGCCCGCAACCTTACGTGTGATTTAAGTTTTGGCCCGCTGTGCGATTGAGTTTGACACCTCTGTTCTAAAGCATTAATCATTTCTGTTGTGATGTTGTCTGAACCGGGGAGTTTTGCCAGTTTTCATATGGTTAAGAAAATTCCGAACCTCTATCTTCAAAATTGACGGATCTTCATGATTTCAAACATCATAATGTTCTTCTCTGTTATCATCCTAAAGGTTTTTCGATAATTTGACCATACATGTAAAATTTGATCTTTTTCTATTATGATTTTCCCATGTTTTGTCTTTAGGCAGCCTGTTGATGTACTTGTTCTTTTATTAGTAAGTTCCTGAATTATTTTGTGCATTCATGTGGTATTTTTACTGTTGTGTTGTTTTTCAATTGCTATGCAAATTTTCTCAAGCCATGCTTCGTTTGCCTCCTTATATAATGTTCTGACTTTTCTGTGAGTTTCTCCATATTTTGCAGAATTATTTTTGTGTTCTTTTTGTTTCAATTAGTTGTAACATTTCTTCAGTCATCCATATCTTAAGACCAACTTTCTTTAATTTATGAAGTTGTTTCTGCAGCCAAACTAATTGAATTCTTCAACATTTCCCATTGTTTATCCACATCTTGCAATAGTATCTCTAGATCAGACAATATATCAAATCTGTTCTTTACTTCGATGTTAAAATTGTCTTGTATTTCCTTGTCATTTATCAATGTGTACAAATCATATTTAATGTTTCCTGTTTTATACTTGGCTTTCTTTAACTTTACCCGCAATGTGCCTGTAACAATCTGTGATCACTGTACTGCCAGTTCATCAGGTGTCATTTCCTCTTGTACAGACATCAAGACCCCAAAACGATTCCTCACTTCTATGTTGTGTGCATCTGGTATGTTTGTGAGATCAAAGCGCAGTGGCCTTGGTCCTCGGGTAAGCTTTTTGAGTTTTAATTTCAGATCTGCTTCTAATAACTGATGATCTGTATAACAGTCTGCACTTCGTAGGGCTTTTGCAGATGTTATGCTTGATCTCCATCTTCTTTGTATTAAAATATAATCTATCTGATGTTTGGTCTAATACTGTCCAGGGACTTCCATGTGAAGAGTCTTCTTGGGTGTTGTTTAAAAAGTGTGTTGGCTATAGTTCTCAATTTCTGTGCAAAATTCAAATTATTTGTCACCTGCATCATTTATATTTCCCAATCCAAATGTTCATAAAACGTACCTCTCAGTTTCAGCTCTTCCTGTACCTACTTTTGCATTAAAATCTCCCAATATTATTGCTATATCACTATGACCATCTTATTTAATGTGTCTTGTAGTGTGTTGTAAAAATCTTCAATTTCGTCCTCCTCTGCTGTTGAAGTAGGTGCATATATCTTTATGAGAGTTGTCTTTTTTGGACGGCCTTTAAGTCTAATAGTGAGGATTCTATCACTAACTGGGTTATATCCCATTAAAGCTTTTGCAGTTATTTCATCTAAACAAAATACCACTCCACTCTGGCCTCCGACGTCTCTACCAGAATAAATGAAAAGACTTCCATTTTCAGTTGTAAAATGTCCCTTGCCTCTCTAGCGATGTTCACTAATTCCTAAAATTTGAATATTTAACCTCTCAATCTCACCACATACTACTTTAAGCTTTCCCTCATACAGACTTCTCACATTCCACGTAGCTATTCTCACTCTGTTTCTTAGTCTGACACAGGGGATTTCCTTGGTAACACAGTCAGGATTAACTCCGTCATCACGATTACTAGTACTGGTCCCTAGTGTTATCTGATCTGCCTGGCCTGAGGGTCTCGCCACCAGATCTCTTTCTTATTATGTTTTCTTTCATGGTTGTTATGGTTTCTTGGCAAGTTTTGCAGAAGGTAGTTTGCCATTGCTTTCCTTCTGGGCTGTGACTGTACTAGTCGGTGGCCATAGCCATTGTCTCTACTGATGAGATCATCTGCCTATCTCCGCAGAGTGCAGACCTTAACCAACAACAATCTGTCGGCTGCTCTCACACTCCATCCACCACCTGCTTCCATGGCTTCACGTAACCCTGATTAAACGGGTACTCCTTAAAGTCGCTTAAAAGTCGACTTCATTGCACCGGGTTTTATCCCATATGGCTCGGTCTCTTTCCGCAGCGCGGAAAGCGTCGCACAAAGCACGAACTCCGTAGCTCTAGCGACAACCCACAGGAGTCTCCATTTGACTCGTGAACCGAAGGACGTGGCCTGGAATCGAACCCACAACCTTCGAAGCCCGAGTCAAACGGCTTGACCGACTATTGCCAGGGAGATTCCCAAATGGGTACTTCACCTTGCCCAAGGGTGTCGCGCAAAATAACGGAGGAAAGGAGACGTCTTACATCTCCTTTGGTAGGGGATAACCCTACCCCGCTAAACTGTGCACATGTAAAATTGGATTAAGCTTAGAATATTGTGGACAAGGAAGAAAATACCGAGATCTACAAGATCTGAACAATGGGGATACCCTAGCCAAATGAAAAATGGCAGCGGTTGGGACAGAAGTCCTGGGTCCTGGGACAAGATGCAGAGGTAGATCAGCATGAAGATAGACACACGACATCCACGACACACTGGGGTCACGTGGAGACAGACACACGACATCCACCACGACACACTGGGGGTCACGTGGAGTCTAGCACAGTGGTTCTCAACAGGTGGGGAATTCCCACCCACCCCGGGAGAATTAAGATTATTTCAAGATCGCATTAATACAAGAACCGATTGTTGTTCCCTTCATACGGTTCTGTACGTCTCACCCTTTTAAAATTCAATTTATAAAGTAGACCGACAAATCATGTTTTATGTGGACGTCTAGACTTGTTTTAGTATGTGCTATTAAATTTAGCTTCCATTATTACGTATAATGTGTAGGGGCGGGGCATTTAGGTAGGAAATACGAAAGGGAGGGGAATGACGTTCTGGAAATATGGTGAAGGGGAGGGGGGGGGGCACGGGCCAAAAAAGGTTGAGAACCAGTGGTCTAGCAAAACAAACGTGAGGAGTCTTCGGTGGCGGATGAGCACAGGGTGCAAATGACACTCAGTGCATCGGGAAAAATGCAGTTGGATGTTTAATCAGGCTGCCTCTGGTGCCAACAGCATGGGAACTCTTCGTTGGCTATTGAAGAAGCAGAGGAAGCAGGTGTGGGAATGCCCCGAGTGCAACGATTTCCTTCTTGATTTCACATTAGTACTGCCCAGTTGTCATTCTCTCTCCTATATCTTCACTGTCCTCAAACTGATTCAAGTTGAGTGCACCATCCGTTATTTACTATATGATATGCTTCTATCAACAATTCTGCTTGCTACTTGCCTGGTCAATCTCTGCATTTCATTCAACATCCCTCAGGAAAATACTGGACACTTTGAGAAATATAATTTCATAACTCGCTGAAGGTACCCACGGTACCTCTATGTGGCAGAGGAGGGACAACACACCAAATGTTGCTCTGGAGACCAAGTATCCACCAGAATGAGCTAACAGCAGACCAGGGTACTGACTTGCCACAAGTTACTGTCAAAATCAGACCTTGCAAAGCACTCATGTGGGTGTGGAAGTCAAAGTTAAACCACCTCATTATCTCTCCGAGAATTTGTTTATGATCTCAAGTAACATAAACACTGAGATGTGAAACAGAAAAATTGTTCAAATGTCTGGCAAGTCTTAAAGACTAGACAAGTCTTAAATATCGACCCTTAAACTAATCAAGATGAAAAGAATCTGGAAGTTTTAATGATGCTGTGTTGTCACAGTTTGCAGAGTGAGTTGGACACATCAAATAAACATATTCTTAAAGGGGAAAATAGATTTCTATTGACGTGTACAAAATAATATACTGGTCACAATATGGGACCTGCAGATATAATAATGAAAAACGAGGCAAGATCCAGGGGAAAATTAATGAAAACCTTCAAGAAATATCTACATCACACAAGCTTGAAGGGACATTAAGATTCAAACTTACAGAAAGCTGTAGAGAATATCAGAGTGGGAATCGTGGCGTGACTATCGGATGACCGCAACACCACCATTGTGTACTGACTAACTCAATGATACCACAATAGGTGCATCAATAATTTCCTATGAAGGTCCTCAGATTTTAGATAATGATTGACAATTTTGGCTGCAAGGTACATCAAAGCATATCCAGATGAACAACCGACTGCCTTTCTTCAGTAAGATGCAATGATACACACTAACTGGAGACGATTTAAAGCTCAGAGCTAATTGTTTGCTGAAACTGAAGTCCTCATGGCACCAGCAAAGTGACATGAACTCTTACTGATGTGACAGATGCAAGTTTGTTTTAGCAGCAGTTAAACAATCACATACTGTACAGGACTTAGAACCTGGCGAGGAGTGGGTTGCAAGTGCCAACAGACTTCTGCACATCCTTTTCAGTTTGCATCCAACTAGATAGAAAATGCAGACAAGAAAATCCGGCTGCTGTTGAGGCTGAAGTACAAGCGTTGATCTTCGAGAATTCGCTAGACGGTGACGCGGCCATCTACACAGATGGGTCGGTCGTCCGACATGTGAGAAGCTCATGGGCCTTTACAGCTCGGGCCGGAGGGAGAATTGTGAAGGAGGACTCTGGTACTTTCACTGAAACCACAAGTAGCCTGACCATGGAAGTCATGGCAGTATGGTTCGAGACACAGACATTCACTAGGGCTTGTTTCCTCAGCGACTCAATGAACATGATCAAGAGGATAGAGGAGGGATCGATCCGAAGAGAATGGTTGCTGCCTCTGGAGCGGTCTCGACTGGCAAAGATTAGTTTCATCTTCGTGCCAGGGCATGTGGGAGTACAAGGAAATGAGCGGGCTGACAAGCTCGCAGGTGAGGCTACTGTGGAGGGCGGACGCGCCACGGACCAGGCCGACATCCTGAATGCTCTACGAGAAGTAAGACTTTTGCGAGAACCAAGTGATGACTGTGAATCTACAATGGCCAGACTGCGAGAGCAGCAAATTAAAAGAGGGGTGGCCAAATAAGAACACTACGCAGGAAGCCAAAGAAGATTGATAAACCAACACAGAACTGGCGTCGTTAGCCGCTACACGTTGCGGGATTTGCTGAGGAGGGGATCCGAGCACTTACGGACTGAATGGTTCGATGCGCAATGAGGATGATCTGTCGACTAACTAACTATACTGTACGCTTTGAACAAAATAATATCTCAAAGAATGTCTTCTTAAATGCAATGTAATTGAACTAGCAAACAAAATAACACAACAGAACTTTACACGCAACATTTTATAGTCATTACAAACTCAATTCTGAAAACAAAGAAAAATGGTGAATTTGTCAAATGAAGTTAATAAATGACTGATTAACAAGCATTTCAAATATGGGAATTCTTGTGATTGTGTGCCATCGGTTGTGGTTGTGCCAAAGCTGTAATGATGAAAGTCATGCTTGTGATGCTACACTGCTGTAGAGAATGATTGAGCTGTGTACTTTTTAAATAATACACCCGCCACCCAAAATATTATAAATAGAATAACAGACATTATTCCATACTCTACACACCATGTCAGAAGAAGTCGTTCACAAATGTTATGAAGACAAATGTGTATGACACTAATGTAGGTGTATGTCTTAATGTCTAAACAGAAATATTTAGGTTCCTTCTAATCGCAAGTAGCTGGTAGTAGGTCAGGTCATGGTTCTATATTTCATTGTTTGCTTCTGAGATTCTCAGCCCACTACTGGTCATCTCTCAAATACAGTGCATTTTCTGATACTGTATTGCATTGACAGTAAATGCAGTAAGGTGGGGGTCTGAAACCAACCTATCAAAGATGATTACTGGAAAATGACAGAAGAAATACATGGCACACAGAGAACAAGAAAATACTGTCTCATGGTTGTACACTTCAACATCCAAAAGCAATCATTGAAAACATGCGATATGTTCAACTGCTTACATACTTAAACTCTTTCTGTATGGACCACTAGAGTAAGTGGCTTGTCATGTGTGTTCTGTCTCTACATTTCTATGTAGTGCTTGTGACACCAGATGTACTGAACCACAAGCTGGACAAAACACTACATTATAACATGCTTTAAAATATAAGACTAAATATAGAGAAATGTATCATGTGAACAGATCTCAGCAAAATTCACCAGATGTTTGTAATATTGAATGAAATTACAGGCAAAATTCCATGACTTGTACAGAGAATTTTGGCTTCTGTATTCCAATGGGTGCCGCTGAGGGAATATTTTGTGAGTCCCCATTTGTCTTGTCATCAACCACAATATATACAGTTCAGACCTGATAAGGCGGACCTCACCTGGAACCCAAGAAATTCCTCATATATGAGACAAGAGACAAAGAAAAATTGCTGGGGATAAACCAATTGTTCTTCACAACAGAAATTCGCCACATCTGAGATCGTCTTAAGCGGATTGCACTGTATAATTTACAGGTTTCCATTTCTGTTCTACTTCCAATTTCCTACAATCAGATGTAGACCAATATGCATTTTCTCATTTAGTGTGTCCACACAATATTAATTATTCTGAACCTCACTGCACAGTTCTCCCAATTTTCAGCGCACACTTGAGAAAAGTATCACACAGGGAAAGAGTTAAGAATAAGATATTCAAATCCCCGGGAAGGTTAACCTGATCAACAAATGCCCGCAGAAGTCGGATGTGTCGGCCTAACGGCGTAAGAACGCAGCTCTGCTGTAAACAGGCACAACGCAATCACGTCCGGAAAAAAAACTCCGGATGAACGAAGAAGAAGAAGAAGATATTCAAATAATTTAACTTTAAAAAATGTTGAAACTGCTGAAAACTTGATTAAAATTCTTTATAAAACTATGTTAATCTGTTAAAAACACAAAAGTGAAAATTAACAAGTGGCTTCTACAGATGTAAACAAAGCTAACTTAAACAAATGTGGAACAACATAAGATATCACTTTATCAGACATCAAAGCTGACTTAAACGACTAGAAAGCAATGTTTCCCCAGAAACGGCAGAACAAAAAAAAATGTGAATGTGTACAGGCTCTTATTGTATGTTGTTGAATCATGCACATACTACAGATCCAAATCTGCCTTACAGCAACTCCGTCAGGACACTGAAGAAGTTTGTATGAATGCCAAGAACTGTTCTAAAGCTGCGAACATAAATCAACACTGTTTCCCAGAATCTGTTACTGGATGTAGAAGCAGTTCTTCTAGTTCTATCTTGCGTTGATCTATGAGTTCTAACACAATGTTTATACATATATATGACTTGCTGATTTGGAGTTCAGACCTGCACAACTTCTTTCACTATGCCTTTCAGTGTTAATTTTGGAAGATCTTTCAGGCCAGTCTTTGTATGGGAGCTGCTTACAAGGTGATGATCACTGCCTGTCCTATTCTGCTCTTCCATTTGGATTCACCTGTTGCTGCTTTCATTGTATTTAAATACCAATGATGTTTGTAGTAGAATGTTTCAGAGTCCCCTTGCTACATGACCAAACCACCAGACTTACTGTGACAAGAGATATTTTTTATTTGTTTATGTCCGAGATATAGTGTGGTTACTCCATTTACAGGTTAGTTAAAGTTAGTTGCATATCCTTTAAGGTATGCAGCATTCAACCCCAGCCTTTTTTGGCTGTTTATGATTCCTGGGCAAGTTTACGTTCAGTAGTTTGCCATTGCTTTCTGAATGACAGGTATTCATACCTATGCCTAGGAACCAAAGCAAGGCTGTTTGCTTCCAAATCGCCAGCAGCTTTGTTTCGAATGCAGTATGCAGGGTTACAAATTGCATTTGTAACCCCTTCACCTCAGAGCTGGCCATGTACAAGTACAAGACACAGTTACAGCCTGTGGTGCTAGGGGGCTCCTTGTGCTTTCTCTGTGACTGCCGGCCAGCCACAAGGTGACAAGTTTACCAGTACCCTTGCTGGGTCTCATGGAACCTCTATACAAGACTTCTGCACCTAGACCACAAACATATAGCATCGACTGGTCTGCACCAAACTACCTCAGCATCAGACATGCGGTGGCAGAAGCTAAGTGATATTAGCTTTTGACTCTCAACGACTTACTTCTAAATCAAGGGTACAAAGATCATTCTGTGGTTATCCCACTAATGACAAGTTGCTAAGGTGATACAGTAGAGTCCCATCCTACTAACAAGAACAAATCGCTACAAAAATCAGTTACCGTAAGACCATCTATTTCCTATAATTAGAAGAAAAAAAACAATTTACCACCAAACGGTATCATCAATGTTTTTAAAATCATGAACACATGGCATTTTCAATTAGAAGAATTTAAATGCTGCAGCAAACTATTAATAACAAAAATATAGTGAATATTTGCACGACCTCTGTAAATGCCATTGTTTAACTCTCGATTTGTTTACAAATGAATCTGATTATCATTCAAAGGGATACAAATAAAATGTGAATATAATGGCAACCACAACTAGAGATTATTTATGCAGTCTTTCACAATATCTAAACTAAATATTTCAGTGGTATACTGTCTCATACAGTACATACCTAAAGAAATCATACTCCATTACTCTGATATGACATGGCAATGTATGTCTTACAACAGCATGTGAAAGACACCCTAAAATACACAACTAAATAACGGAAGGTATTAAATACTTCACAATCGGAACTAGATGAGAGCATGCAGTGTGATACATGACTTAATGTTGTACAGTATCATGCAATTTCACAATCAGAACTTGATGGAAGCAAGTAATAGCACCACTACAGTATAGAACACTTATGTCATCAATACATCAATAATTGATGTCTTGCGCACTTGTAATTAACATGCCTGAGTAATATTAAATACAATACTAGAAAAACTGCAGTAGTTTTAATATTCATGAGTCTCAAACTTCCTGTTTCTTTCACAATATAAAACTAACATATATTATGAATGTGACAAGCCAGTATTCAAATAAACCTAATTATATGAACTAACAGACCATAAATGCACTCAGTATAACAGTTTCTTTACTGGCAAACGTAATATGAACACAGATTAAAATTCTAATGAATAATTGCAGTTATGGAAGCAAAATGTTTGAGATCATATAAATGAGGAGGCTTCAAACTAAAACAAAGTTGTGATTGAAATGTGAAATATCATGCCATTCTCAAGTCAGTTCTATAGGCTGAACCCTATGTTGCTAAATAATGAGTCAGAGAACACTGCTCCTCTTCAGTGCATGTCGTGACGTGGTCATTTTTATATTCGTACTGTGACACTTTACAGTTCGCCTGCACACTGGCGCCACCTGAAAGACACATTTCACAAGGCTCAGCAGCAATACTTTCACCTGACATGACAACAGCACAGTACTCCAAGTTTCTATTTTAAATATCAAATTTTCATTTATAGTCCCCTGGTATAACAGGCTCTGCTTTCTTGCTTGCGTTCGCTGGCTGTGAATTCCAGCGTGAAGTCCTGTACGTCGGATGAAGACATCCTGTTGTCCAACATCAGTGTGATGTCATACAGGACCTGAGGTTTGCGTGAGTATCGGTTGTCCCATGTCTGGCTTATTGGTGTGCAGAATGGTGGTTCCTCGCCATGCTGGTAGATACTCTCCGACTTCTCTGCTTTCTTCTGAGATTAGGTGCTTTGTGCTCTATTCTATAAAATATATAATATATAATCAGGACATTTCCTGTTTACCTTTTGCTTTCCTTACTTTCCGATAGTCTCAATATATATTTTAAGCATTCTGTGAAACATGCTGTGAGTCAGACCCATCTCTTGAGTCTTTGAAAAGTATAAAAATGTACAAACACAAATGAAATTAAACAAAAAATGAAGGATGGAATATTGGATTATTTACACACATGGGACAAAAGTAACGGAGTGAAACCCACATATGTTTCTTGTTAACATAATGGTTCACACAGGAGATACGTAGATAAATTATAATACAAGCCAAAGGTTATTTTATGAACAGTTACAGTCATGAAAGCAACATTTTTGAAACTACATATATAAAAGGCTTCTGATCATCTGGTCAGTTTGTTTACACTGTCCATCCTTGTACTCCCAAATGGTCAAACCTGTTTCTCTTTTACACCTAACAATGTGTTGGCACTATCTGCTGCCTCAATGGTTTAGTTACTATGTCATTCAAATAATTGTTAATATACATTCTTTTCTTTAGTTACTATGTCATTCAAAGAATTGTTAATATACATTCTTTTCTTTAGTTACTATGTCATTCAAATAATTGTTAATATACATTCTTTTCTTTAGTTACTATGTCATTCAAATAATTGTTAATATACATTCTTTTCTTTAGTTACTATGTCATTCAAATAATTGATAATATACATTCTTTTCTTTAGTTACTATGTCATTCAATAATTGACTAATATACATTCTTTTCGTTAGTTACTATGTCATTCAAAGAATGTTAATATACATTCTTTCTTTTAGTACTATGTCATTAAATAATGTTAATATACATTCTTTTCTTTAGTTACTATGTCATTCAAATAATGATAATATACCTTCTTTTTCTTTAGTTACTATGTCATTCAAATAATTGATAATATACATTCTTTTCTTTAGTTACTATGTCATTCAAATAATTGATAATATACATTCTTTTCTTTAGTTACTATGTCATTCAAATAATTGTTAATATACATTCTTTTCTTTAGTTACTATGTCATTCAAATAATTGTTAATATACATTCTTTTCTTTAGTTACTATGTCATTCAAATAATTGATAATATACATTCTTTTCTTTAGTTACTATGTCATTCAAAGAATTGTTAATATACATTGTTGTGTTTAGTTACTATGTCATTCAAAGAATTGTTAATATACATTCTTTTCTTTAGTTACTATGTCATTCAAAGAATTGTTAATATAAATTCTTTTGTTTAGTTACTGTGTCATTCAAAGAATTGTTAATATACATTGTTGTGTTTAGTTACTATGTCATTCAAAGAATTGTTAGTATGCATTCTTTTGTTTAGTTACAATGTCATTCAAAGAATTGTTAATATACATTCTTTTCAATCAAATGCTATCTTTTTATCACACTGCATAAATCTTATCACTTTAGTTTTACTAGTTTGTGTAAGGCAGTTTCCAACTCTCATCTACTGCCTATAGCACCTTGTAGTAGGGTAGATGAGGCCTCTCTCTTGATCTTGAGGAATTAAGGCTGCCTGACTAATGCAGATGTCATGAACTGTGCAGGTTAAGGTTTTCTTTGTGCCCCCGACAAAACAATCCACATCTTACCAAGGATTCCAAATGAGGAATCTGGCAATCTTAGCCACTCGGCCAGGCGCTCCTTGCAGTTCCCAACAACAGCAGGAAATATAGCACAATTTGTTCATTATGCACAAACATTTAAAGTTAATAAAAGACACATGCAAGGAGCCATAGTAACACAGTGGTTCACGTGCTTGCCTGGCAAAACACTGGCGGGTGTTCAATCCCCAGCAGAGGCAGGATGTCTTGTACCCACCAGATGGCTCTGGGGTGAACCCAGCAGAGACAGGGTGACTTGCATCCACTATCTGGCTCTGGGGTGAACACAGCAGAGGCAGGATGTCTTGTACCAACCATCTGGCTCTGGGGTGAACCCAGCAGAGGCAGGGTGACTTGTACACAGCATCTGGCTCTGCGGTCATCCCAGCAGAGGCAGGGTGTCTTGTACACACCAGATGGCTCTGGGCTGAACCCAGCAGAGGCAGGGTGTCTTGTACACACTATCTGGCTTTGGGGTGAACCCAGCAGAGGCAGGTTGACTTGTACCAACCAGATGGCTCTGGGGTGAACTCAGCAGAGACTGGACTTGTACCCACCATCTGGCCCTGGCGTGAACCCAGCCTCACAAACATGCCTACCAGTTTCAATTTCCTGGGAAGGGCGATCCACCAGGTAGGAAACTGACCCACAACCCCACGTGTCATGGCCTAGAATATGTGAAGGACTAACACTTCACACAAATCTATGCGTCATGGCCTAGAATATGTGATGGACTAACACTTCACACAAATCTATGCGTCATGGCCTAGAATATGTGATGGACTAACACTTCACACAAATCTATGCGTCATGGCCTAGAATATGTGATGGACTAACACTTCACACAAATCTATGCGTCATGGCCTAGAATATGTGAAGGACTAACACTTCACACAAATCTGTGTCATGGCCTAGAATATATGATGGACTAACACTTCACACTGCCATGGCAGTCTCTGCTATGGAACTACCTCAGCTATTTTTTTAAATTTTACACACATGCAAATGTATTAATGAACAAATTGTATGTCTTATTTCATGCTCTTGTTTTCACATTAAAAGATACTGGTCTTTTCATTACCAGTGGCAACATGAAAATGACAACACACACACATATACTTCAGAACACCAAAACAGGACACACATCTCAGCATCAATGTACACACTTAAAAACTCTACACTATTCTGTGAACAGCAAACAAATTACCAGACTGTCAACGTAGACTTCATGTCAAAAAGTCCACATCATTTTTGTTGTACTGTATGTTTTGAGAAATCCAATAAACACATTTGTTTCTCCACATTATCAAATAATGCTAAGATTGTTTACCGTTTATTCTTTAACCCTTTACAGGTCATAGCGGCCAATTCCGGCCGATGCCATAAAACGATCGTAGCGGCCGATTCCGGCCGATACTATTATGCATTGTAAAATCGCGATCTCTCGGCTTTCCGACACTTCCGACGGCTACTTTCGCTTTCGCCGACAGCTTGACAACGTGGCCGCCATTTGTAAACGCGATAGTATGAATTTGAACGGACTTTTACGGACAATTTTTGATAGTTTTCGGGATTTTTACGCTGTTTTTCAAAACGGATTTCGGCGATTCTTCAAGTGATAGCCGAGATTTCGCTCTGTTCAATTTAAATGACATTAAAGGGCACGAAGTTGACTATTAATCGGAGCTAGATATCAGTGCAAAGCGTTACTTTGCATTAGCAGTCTGAGTCGGACTTTAAATAAAGTGATTATGATTCTGAAAATGTGTTTGTAAATTGCCGTATAGATGACGGAAAATCACAAGCAACATGCCGTATTTCGTAAATATTTGTGTTCATATATGGATTACCGACAACAATCACGTGAGTAACATATTCTGCATGCTTTTCCCTTCATTGTGTTGTTTATTTAACTAAAATCGGTTGACTAACACCTTATTTGTGATGTTTTTACTGACGCGACCCGAAATTTTACTGAACCTGAAAAAATCTTGCCCGTTCAGGGCTAGAAAATGGACAAGCGTCTGCCCTGTAAAGGGTTAATTGATAAAACATAAAATAACTGAAGAATAGAACTACAGTCAAGATATTAAAGTAACAAAAATATAATCATCACACAAAGTATCAAAAGGTTAAAAAAATGTTCTCATATAAAGAATCTGTACCAATTATAATCACTCTACCCAGTAATTTCAAGTTAGCTGCTCTCAGTTAGTGTCATCCTCACACACCTATTATAACAAGACACACATATTCATGTCCTCATATCATTCTGTAAATTTTCTCGTCTCAGCATATTTTTCTTTACTTCCTTTTTCTTATATATTCTTGGGTGTTATTTCTAAGAGCAATTATTACCAAAATGCCTTCGGTTCTCTGATCCTGTTCCTTAGTTCTCTAATTGTTATGACATAATGTAATACAAACTGAATAATCTTCAGGCAGCAATTGTTAACAAACATAATATCTGTTCCTAAACTCTGACAAAATACACATTTTCCCGTTGTGTTTATGACTATGACTGTTGTACACAATTGCTTCTTCCCCTATATATCAATTACAATCAACAAAAGCTCTATGCATCTCCAACTCCTACATTATCTTTACTGTATTTATTGACATATTTAACTACTACTTTTGTCCTCTATCTCCCATTTAACTGTGCAGTTTTTGTTCTACTTACATGTCTTTACAATTAAACACTATCAATGTTACTTCTATTAACACACCAGGTCCTCAAACATGTTGAAGTTATCTGGTCATGCCCCTTATTCTCAGCAATTCTCTTCAACTCAGCCTAAGTCCAACCCCGATGTCCTTGGATACCTGCATGATGTAGATTTTGTTTGGACATATCAGTTTTATTTTCCATGCATTTTATCCTCCATCATTGCCAATAGGTCTAGTCTTTTTATCAATTCCACCTCAAAATTACTCACAACCTCATAATTGAGATTAACAGCTATGTTCAATTTACTATATATTTCCATAAGTTCATTAACACAACTGACTCCTATATTATGAAACACTACTATATATTTAACAGGCTGGGCACTTGCTGAACAACATAAAATATACTGGCCAAGAAAATTGTAAAACTGTTATAACTAACATGTGCTTAATGTAGCTTCTTGTGATTGTTCTGAGTCTGAGAGCCCTGTTTACGATTGTACTCATCAATATAGAAGTCAGAGACTGTCTGGCAAGCTGCAATATGGTGAGCCGAGTCTATGATTAGTATACTGGGGATTATTATCCACAATGAATTTAAAAACAGAAAATAGAAGCCAAAATACAAGTAGCTGTCAGTTGGTCCATGAATAAAACCGTCCTTGATGGCAGTGAGAAAATACAGAACATCTCCATAGAGCTGGCACAAAGATAGAATCATTTGCAGGGCATAGCGATAGTTACTTCCATTCATGAAGGCAAAAAATGTCATAAATGCCAGAGGTCCATCAATGACTGCTGTAACACGTTCCATGCTGACTGTGAATGTGTCAGAGCTGTTACAAGAAACACAAACAAAATAAATTAGTGTAACACAAGGGGTTCAAAATCTCAATATGCAAACACTGTTGTAGACCTGGTCATGATTAGTTGGATTTTGCAGCTAAGGTTTTCTGCAGGATGAGGTTAGATAGTCGACAGATCCTCGTCATCGCACATCGAACCATTCAGTCCATAAGTGCTCGGATCTCCTCCTCAGTAAATCCCACAGTGTGTACCGGCTAACGACACCAGTTCTGTGTTGGTTTATTAATCTTCTTTGGCTTCCTGCATAGTGTTCTTGTTCGGCCACACCTCTTTAACTTGCTTTCTCGCAGTCTGACCATGGTTGTAGATTCAGTCACCATTTGGTTCTCGAAAACGACTTACTTCTTGTAAAGCATTCAGTATATCTGCCTGGTCCATGGTTCGTCCGCCCTCCACAGTAGCCTTACCTGCAAGCCTGTCAGCCTGCTCATTCCCTTGTACACCTGCAGGCCAAGGCATGAAGATGAAACTAATCTTTGCCTTCTGTGACCACCACAGAGACACCAACACTATCTCCAGACCCAACCCAAGCTCACATGATGCGGTAGCCAGTCCCACCTCCCATGACTTGTATGGTAGGTTACTATTCTTTGCTATTCTACTATTCTTCCTTTATGGGCACCGGCAACACATGGGCCAGTATATCTAATGCATAGACATAATAAACTCTAGAACGAGGAACATTATCAGTCTCCCAATAATGCCAGGATGGGTCAAATTAATGAACCACAGGGGGATGTTAATGTCAAGAAAGGTTCTATGTGATATGGTCTTCAAGTGGACAAAATCACTCATGTGGAGCTTCGAGAGAAATCTAGCAAAGCAAGTGGCAAGGAAAAGATGCTGGTGTTGGAAAGGGAACACACTAAGAATACCTGATAACAGTATAAGTAGAAAGCCCTTTCTCTGTAACCCACAGTGTAAACAGATATAGAGATAGACCTAAAAACACGGAGAGAAGAGACTAAAATAGAAATGAATAATATGGAGAGGCTTGCAAACGCGGTTTATGAGCCGCTTACCAGGCGTTCGAAACGCAGCCGCGGCCTATTTGTGCAGCAGACTGTGTCGCGTTGTGTTATAACGTGCTGGTATGGGAGTCGGTCGTTCAGAAAGCAACTAAAATGCTGGTATTGACTGCAACGTCCTGCAAGGGA
This sequence comes from Cepaea nemoralis, assembly GCA_014155875.1. Lineage (NCBI taxonomy): Eukaryota > Metazoa > Mollusca > Gastropoda > Stylommatophora > Helicidae > Cepaea > Cepaea nemoralis. The sequence continues at coordinate 93,311 of JACEFZ010010049.1, read as the reverse complement.
TATGCACCATTAAGAAAAAAAAATATGGAGAGGAAACAAAGGTAGCTGCAGGAGGCAGCAAACAATAGGACAGTTGGTGGAGGACCAAAGCTCCAAAGGGGGATTAGAAGCATAAGAAGAACATGACATTCATGGAAAATGCAATGATTATGGTATTCAGATGAAGATGAAGAACAGACAAGACTGGACATTAATATATGAGGACAAAACATATTCCATTTGACTCAGCTTTGAGTATTCTACGTTTTGTACCAAATTCAATTTTCTTTTGACTTCCACAAATGTACTAGTGTTATAAAAGCTTGTCTAGCCCTCTGTATTCATACTCTGATATCGTTACATGTTCCAGCCCCTTTTGTCTACATTGATACCTAAGTTGGTGTATAATTCTGTCCCTTGAAGTGAGGTTTCCCCAATGGGCATCAGGTTGATTTATTCTCATTATTTGTCTTTTCTCTACATATTTTTAAACCTAGTTGTTGTGACCCCCCAACCTAGTATTAGTTTATCCTGCACCTAATTTTGTGTGTGAGGCAGGATGATGATGTCAGCTAAGTCCAAACCATTGTGCTGCTTTGTCCACTAAATTCAATTTCTGGCAGTGCTTGCTGTCTTCATAATCCAGTCTATAATCAGTAAGAATAGCTGAGGTGACAAGAAGCACCCCTGCCTCGATCCTGATATATCTCAAATGCCTGAGGGGGACCTGGCCCCTCATTTCACTAAAAGCCGCCTTTACCAAGTTAATGATTTTCTATGGTATTTCACAATGTCTCATCAATTTCCAAAGACAGCTTTGGTATTAGCTTGATAACACATGCTACCAGCTTTGCTTTCTTCAAGGCCTGAATAAGATGCTGTGTGCAAAAGCATGTGTGGATAAAACTGAGCTTTCCAGAACTTTGAGGAAAGCAATGAGCATATAATGTCATTAACATCTCATTATCATGTGCCACTGCCAGCTGGCGTAGGCGTACATGTCTCTCCACAGATTTAAGCTTTTGGTGTTCTGGATCAACTCTGCTGATGATATTCCTCCATGCCACTATCTCAGCATATAGAATTATAAAAAAAAATACAGGAAGATGAAAATTATCAGCTAGGTTTATGTTCAAAAAGATATACAACATATAACTTTAATATTCATTCATTCAGTAGCATGTCCTTTGCAGAACCTCGCTCCCATAACAATCTTTCGGAAAATCTCTCGATCATAAGCAAGATGTCCTGATACACCCATCTAGAGATCATCCGCCACATCCTGCACCCATCTTCTCTTTGGCCTTCCTCTTCCTCTCTTCCCAGGCATATACCTCTCCATTATTGTTCTCTCCAAACTTTCGTGATGTTTCAATTGAACAAAATATTTCAATTTTCTTTGTTTTATTGCCTTTAATAGCCAACCTTCTTGAATATTCAGGTTTTGAAGTATGGATGTATTTGTTCTTTTCTTTATCCAAGATATTCTTATAACTCGTCTATAACATTTATATTCAAAGGCATGTAATGCGCTGTTCAGCTTGTTTAGTTAGTAAGTGTCCATGATCTCACAGGCATATGTTGCAATTGGAAAGATGCATGATCTTAAAAATTTACTTTTTGTAGTTCTATCTGTCCCACTCCAAAATTTATTCGGTTGTTTTAGTCTTTGAAGAGCAATACATATTTGTCTTTTAATTTCTGTCATTGTGTCACCATTGTTGGTAATCAATTACCAAATTTATTCAAAATTTTCCTCCACCTCCAATTTTTCCTCATTAACATATATTTCTTTCTCCATAGTAGTTTTATCTGTATGCATTATCTTTGTTTTTGCTATGTTAAGATATAAGTTGTGATTTTCACTATTCAATTGAGTTGGGGTTATTAGGCTTTCTATACCATTCTGTGTTATGGATAGCAATACTGTATTATCAGCATATCAAATCTCTGTTACGTCATGGCCACCAATATTTAGGGCATCATATTGCTCCCTGTTTATATCATCTATAACATTTCTCATTTTATTTTCGGGCGTACAGGTAAAAAAAAAAATAGGGTAAAGTACACAGCCCTGACGGACTCCTTGCTTGATATCAAACAAACCTGATGTCTCACCATCTATTCTAACTGCTGCTAGTTGATCTAGATAGCAGAATTTTTATGAGTTGTACTACATGTGATGGAAAGCCATATTCCTCATGATTTCCCAAAGTTTCTGATGTTGTACACAGTCAAATGCCTTTGAATAATCCACAAACCATGAGAACAGATTTACATTAAATTCTTTGCATTTCTCTATTATTAAACGCATGTTGAGTATGTGATCTCTTGTTCCTCTTCCTTGTCTAAATCCAGAGTGAACTATGTTAATTTCTTCTTCCATTTTCTTACGAAGTCTTCCTATTATGATTTTGAATAGATAGGATATTTTGCATGGCTGATCAGGGCAACAGTTCTATAGTTGGTGCATAATTTATAACTTTAACAAATGAAACAAAATAAATGTTTCCAGCTAGCAACTGCAGTGAAATATATACAAATCACAAGAATGTATAAACAAAATACAAACCTTATATAGCGACTGTCACACAGACCATACTCTTTCCCTGTAACACAGAATGACCAAAATTGTTAAAAGTGACTGAACTTGACAGGTTAAAACCTATTTGTCCCACTCTGGAGATGATTTCCCCACTATATACAACCTATTTGTCCCACTCTGGAGATGATTTCCCCACTATATACAACCTATTTGTCCCACTCTGGAGATGATTTCCCCACTATATACAACCTATTTGTCCCACTCTGGAGATGATTTCCCCACTATATACAACCTATTTGTCCCACTCTGGAGATGATTTCCCCACTATATACAACCTATTTGCCCCACTCCGGAGATGATTTCCTCACTATATACAACCTACTTGTCCCACTCTGGAGATGATTTCCCCACTATATACAACCTATTTGTCCCACTCTGGAGATGATTTCCCCACAATATACAACCTATTTGTCCCACTCTGGAGATGATTTCCGCACTATATACAACCTATTTGTCCCACTCTGGAGATGATTTCCCCACTATATACAACCTATTTGTCCCACTCTGGAGATGATTTCCCCACTATATACAACCTATTTGCCCCACTCCGGAGATGATTTCCCCACTATATACAACCTATTTGTCCCACTCTGGAGATGATTTCCCCACTATATACAACCTTATTTGTCCCACTCTGGAGATGATTTCCCCACTATATACAACCTATTTGTCCCACTCTGGAGATGATTTCCCCACTATATACAACCTATTTGTCCCACTCTGGATATGATTTCCCCACTATATACAACCTATTTGCACCACTCTGGAGATGATTTCCCCACTATATACAACCTATGTGAACTGTAGCGAAGTGGCTAGACACTCATCTGTCATCCCAGTGGTCAGGGGTCCACATCAAAGGAGAATCATATTTTTAAAATGGACCCGTGCTTCCAGATCAACCCAGATTAAAGTAGGTACCAGGTCATGTCTTCACAAGTAAAGGTGTCAACTTCTTCTTCTTCAGCGTTTCGAGCCATTATATATCACATTCCTCCTTTACCTTCCTTACAACTTTCTCTAGAGCCAGATTGAAGAGTAGCGGCGATAGTGCATCACCTTGTTTCAAGCCAGATGTTATTTGGAAAGGGTCTGATTTCCTGCCTTTATATGTTACTATATTATAAGTATCTTCCATGCATAGTCTGGTCATGGAATTTGGTATTCCAAATTCCTGCATAGCATTCCATAGACTATTCCTATGGACTCTATCACAGCCTGTTTAAAAACCACAAAAATGTTATGGAGATCTCTTTTATATTCCCAATTTTTCTTGGCTATTTGTCGTAAGATGAATATCTGATCTATTGTTGATCTCTTGTGTCTAAAACCTGCCTAGTAGTCACCTAATATATCTTCTGAATATGGTTTTAGTCTATTTAGTAATACTGCGGATAGTATCTAATAGCTTGTGGACAGTAGTGATATTCCTCTATAATTTTCACATTAGAACTTGTCTCCTTTCTTAAAGATAGGTATCAATAATGATTCTTTCCAGTCATGGGGTAATTCTTCTGTCCTCCAGATTTTTATTAGTTCGTATAGCTTTAGATGTAATGCATGGCCACCTGCCTTTATAAATTCAGCAGCAATTCCATCAGCCCCAGTTGCCTTATTGTTTTTAAGTCGTGTGATTACATATAGGATTTCTTCAAATGCAGGTTCTTCAATTTGTGGCTCACACGTTAGAACCTCTTCCTGTGGGAAAGTGTTACTTGGAGCTTCACAATTTAGTAATTCAACAAAATATTCTTTCCATGTGTTGCACATTTCCTCATTTCATATTCCCATTTTTGTCTTTTAAACCATACGTGTTGTGTTGGTGCCCTCGTTTCATTGACTTCAGGTCTTTAAAAAACTTTCTGCATTCGTTTTTCTGGTGATTAGTTTCCATATCTTTGATTATATTACTCACATATTCTCGCTTCTGCTGTTGAACTATTTTTGTAGCCTCTTTACATTCATTTCTATATTGCTCTTCCTTTTGGATGTTGTTGATGTCATTTAACCATACATGTCTGGCATTCTTTTTCCTAATGACTGCTTCTTCACATTTTTGATTAAACCATCTGTTCTTAGCGTGGTTAACACACCGAGACATTCTTCTGCGGTAGATTGAATTGTATTCTTGATGTTCAACCAAGTTTGGTCAACGCTTTCCTCCAAAGGGTTTTGCAGAGTTTCAAGTTTACATTTTATTTCATCTGTAAATTTCTCTTTGACTGTAATTTCTTGTAGTTTTTCTCTGTTATATGTTGGGTGTAATCTTTGTAATTTAGTATAGAAAGCTCTCTTCTTAAGTTTTATTTTAAATTTTGCTCCAACGAGGAAGTGGTCGCTAAAGGTGTCAACTGCACTATAAAAATAAGGCTTAAGTAGGTACCAGGTCATGTCTTCACAATTAAAGGTGTCAACTGCACTATAAAAATAAGGCTTAAGTAGGTACCAGGTCATGTCTTCACAATTAAAGGTGTCAACTGCACTGTAAAAATAAGGCTTAAAGTAGGTACCAGGTCATGTCTTCCCAATTAAAGGTGTCAACTGCACTATAAAAATAAGGCTTAAAGTAGGTACCAGGTCATGTCTTCACAATTAAAGGTGTCAACTGCACTATAAAAATAAGGCTTAAAGTAGGTACCAGGTCATGTCTTCACAATTAAAGGTGTCAACTGCACTATAAAAATAAGGGTCTAGCATCACATGGCCAGTGCACCTTAAGTTGTGCAAAGGGGTTTTTTAACTTTGACTGTACTTATACTGGAACTCTGTGATCTAACTAACACTGTACTTATACTGGAGCTCTGTGATCTAACTAACACTGAGTGGCTACACTTCCAGGGTACAAAATACTGGCTGATCACTGGAGTACTGATGCTTCCTCTGTTGCCTTTCATCTCCAAATGATGGAGCACAAGTCCTTTACAAAGTCACACTAAGCCCTTTGGTGCTTACAGAGTACAATTTATGTATACTGAGAATTCATAGTTATACAGACTTGAATTAGCTACATAGGAGTATATTTTTCAAGCCCTCTCCAGCAAACCTTAAAAATAATTTGAAATAAATGTGTACGATGTACGTGTTTACATAAAAAAATAATTGGTCACTTTAAAAGTGGACAGGATGTAGTATTTCCACACCTGTGATTATTGCTGAAGACAGAAAGCAGTGGAGGATTACTGACTGATGTTTCCATGATGACACCCCTAACTTATAACTACAAATGTCCGGCGTTACAGGATTATTAAATGACACGAGTTATCATGCTGGGTTGGCATTTTCCTTTTTTAATTCTTCAAATATGTTTTTTTTAAATTTGCATATCCTTTACAGGACAACGCTGTCAACAGCAGCATCTTTCAGCTGTCTGTTGATTTCTTGGCAAGATTACGCTCAGTAGTTTATATATAATTTTTTTTCTTTTTGCATATCCTTTACAGGACATCGCTGTCAACACCAGCATCTTTCAGCTGTATGTTGATCTCTTGGCAAGATTATGCTCAGTAGTTTGCCATTGCTTTCTGAGCGGCCGGCTCACATACCCCGTAAGTTACTGATGCAATTCGAACCACTGCTGATTCTCACCGTCATCATGTTACCGACGAGAGTATACAAGATTACGGAGAAAAGTCATAACCTCTAAGCCACGAAAGCCGGCATATATAAGTTACTGACATAAAAATATATCAATACTATAGAGTTGATATTCAGTTTAGAAACAGACTTCAATCATCAATCAATGAGGTATCATTGGATTGCATTTCTCAAGACCTATCTTTCAGGTCTGATTTCTTAAATGATCAACTTACATAGTAACATAAATAAGAGTGGGTGTCTGAAGAGTCAGAAATGTCCTCAACCACCGCAAGCATTGGAATAAACTATAAACTCTCCACTCTCCTGGTACATAGTATACCAATCAGTCAGTAATACTAATAGTAATACAGAAGATGCCGGCTTCGTGGCTTAGAGGTTATGACTTTTCTCCGAAATCTCGTGGGTGACGTGATGACCGCGAGAATCAGCAGTGGTTCGAATCGCATCGGTACTGAGCGTAATCTTGCCAAGAAATCAACATACAGCTGAAAAATGCTGGTGTTGACAGCGATGTCCTGTAAAGTATATGGAAAAAAAAAAAATACAGAAGATGATGTAAAAATATGAAATTGAAAACAAAAACAAGAATTACAATTTCAATTACGCCCTAATCTCAACTTACACATTTCTCCCAACAGTGATGTATGACCAGCAAGTGTAGCATGGTAAACTGCGAAGTAGCCTTCAATAACTGTGTGTATAAATGCACACAGCATGAACCAGCAAAGGGTTACTCTTCTCATGAAGTTGAAGGGCTCTTTTCGACGTCCCGTGAACACCCAGGTTCCAACAAGAATGAGCAGGGAAACGACTCCGAGAAATCCAAGCAACTCAGTCACGTTTCTGGCGTTTGGAACATAATGTGGCAGACTCAGACTTTTGGGCAAGTATGGATGTCTTACCACTGAGCTAGCTTTAGTACTAGAAGACATGGTTTAAAAATGTTCCTGTCTTTTAACGCAAGTAAACGAGCGTCCAGTCTAGAGAGTGTAGGTTCCCTCCCACTGCGAAGTCTACAAATCGTACGATGTCCAGGCCGGCGTTCAACTTCCGCTTAATGAAACTTATAGCCAGATAAATGGCTAAAGGTTGCCTAATTTATTTTTAACAATTTTATATTCCACTATTTTGTTTACCTAAACAGTAAACATTAGTCGTGTAATATTAAACTCTATGGACGTCTGAATGAACTAAAAAATACAGTTAAATTCATACAAGAGATGCAACATTGCAGTTATAGCATATTTCAAGCGAACGAAAGAAGAAGAAGAATTCGTGTACATAATATTATAAATTCTGCTTAATTCGTAGCAACCGGCTCCGTGGCCGAGGAGTTGCAGCTTTCTCCGCTAACTCCGAATACTCTCGTCACGTGACGCGACGAGAATTAGCAGTGGTTCGAATCGCAAAAGTGACTTATGAGAGTATGGAGCCGGTCGCTCAGAAAGTCGTGGCGTGCTGATGAGCGTAATCTAGCCTAGGAATCAACATACAGCTGAAAGATGCTGGTGTTGACCGCAATATCCTGAAACAGGATGGAAACGCGGGAAGACTTTTGGGCAAGTATGGATGTCTTACCACTGAGCTAGCTTTAGTACTAGAAGACATGGTTTAAAAATGTTCCTGTCTTTTAACGCAAGTAAACGAGCCTCCAGTCTAGAGAGTGTAGGTTCCCTCCCTAAGTCACAAAGAGAATATGTAATTCAATCAATCAATCATGTGCCATGCCGGAAAGCGTGGGCGGTCATGATTCGCCATTTCACTCGATCACCAGAGTCGTGGATCAGCTCAGTGTTCCTGTCTCGTCCATGCCATGTGGCCAAGCCATCCAGGTATTTTCCTCTCGGTCTTCCTCTTGGTCTGTTCCCTTCGATCTTGCCAGCTGTCACTAAGTTCTCCAGTCCATTTCTTCTCATAACATGTCCAAAAAATTTTGACTGTCTACGTCTAATTTCTCTAATCAATCTACGATTTTCATTTGTCTCTTGTAGTACTTGGTCATTGGTTTTTCTATCTGTCCATGGTATTCTTTGCATTTTCCTCAGAAACCACATTTCTGCAGCCATCAGATGTTTTTCAGCTTGACTGCACATTGTCCAAGTTTCACATCCATACAAAAGAACAGGCTCTATGTATCCCCTCAACACTCTTTTTCTCGTTTCAATTGACATCATTTTATTGGTCAGAATGTTTTTCATCTTGCTAAAGGCTACTTTCGCAATTGCGATTCTTGTTCTAATCTCTTCAAGACATCTGCCATCAGATGTTATGACTGTTCCGAGATAATTGAACCGATTCACTTGTTGAAGAATATTCCCATTTACTTGTATATTACATTGTGGTACTTCGTTCTTCCTAGTGACGACCATAACCTGTGTCTTCCTACAATTTAATTCCAACCCCAGCTGCTCACTGTGTACAACCACAGCGTCTACTAATTGTTGCAGATCCTGTGCATTGTCTGCAATCAATACTGTATCATCTGCATATCTAATGTTATTTATGTTTCGTCCTCCAATGCTGATTCCATTTAGGTCTTCTACATTTCTGAAAATATTTTCACTGTATAGGGAAAAAAGATCTGGAGACATTACACATCCCTGCCTAACACCTCTCTTAATAGGTTGGTATTGTCCTACTTCATTATCAATTCTTATGGCAGCTTGTTGTTTCCAATATATGTTTTTTATAAGTCTAATGTCTTTCCCATCAATTTGTAGATCTGCAAGCATATCCACAATGTTGACATGTCTAACTCTATCAAAAGCCTTTGTGTAGTCAATAAAGCAAAGATGTATATCCTTGTTTACTTCTAAAGCACGTTCAATAACTGTTCGCAGCATATACACAGCATTTACTGTACCCTTTCCTTCTACAAAACCACATTGTTCTTCCCCTATTTCAGGTTGTATTTTCTTCCTCACTCTTTGCATGATAATTCGTAACAAAATCTTTGTGATGTGACTCATTATACTAATTGTTCTATGTTGATCACATTCTAAGGTTCCTGATTTCTTTGGGATTGCAATAAATACAGAATTACATAATTCAGAAGGTATATCTCCAGTATCATATAATGTGTTCAGCAGTCTAGTGACTTGCTCTAGACCAAATTCTTCTAAAGCTTTAATCATTTCTGTTGTGATGTTATCTGCACCGGGGGCCTTGCCAGCTTTCATATGCTTAAGAACATTTTGAACCTCCATCTTTAAAATTGCTGGTCCTTCATTATTAAATCTAATAGCATACTGTTCCTCTCTGTTATCATTATACAGGTCTTTCACATAATCTGTCCATACATGTAGAATCTGATCTTTTTCTATTATGATTTTGCCATCTTTAGTTTTTAGACAGCCTGTTGATGTACTTGTTCTTTTATTAGTAAGTTCCTGAATTCTTTTGTGTACTAATTTGGTATTTTGACTGTTGTGTTGTTTTTCAATTTCTAAGCACTTTTCCTCAAGCCATGATTCTTTTGCCTTCCTACATAATATTCTGACTTGTCATGTGAATTTCTTCATATTTGGCAGGATTATTTTTGTTGAGTCTTCTTGTTTCCATTAAGTGTAAAATTTCCTCAGTCATCCATTTCTTTCGACCCACCTTCTTTAATTTTGGAATAGTTGTTTCTGCAGCCACATTGATTGAATTCTTTAACATTTCCCATTGATCATCCACATCCTGGAATAGGATCTCTAGATCAGACAATATTTCAAATCTGTTCTGTACTTCTATTGTAACAGTGTAAAGGACTAACAACACTTGGTTTTAATACAAAGACTGTTTATTTTCTTGATGGTGACAACATGGCTTCCTTCCAGTTCCAAGCCGGGATGTAGACTGCCCCCTGACAACCCACTACGTCACGACTTGAGCATCTCTCCTCCTTTCACTCCCGATGCTCAATCGTGCTGTAGCTTTTCCCACTAGATACTAATACTCCACTACTGTTACACCTCCCTATGTTTTCTAAAGACTTTTTCCTATAAAGGAAAAAATCTTTACTCCTAATCCCCTCACTCTATTCCCTCTTTTTCCTTACCTCTCACAGTTCCTCTAATCCTCCCCAAACCAACTCCAACTTACGTAACTATTTAACTATTCTATTTCCTCAACTTTTTCCCTTGCTCTTTAGTTATCATAGTTATCCACTATACAGTTATATATTCCTGGCTCGTTCTTGGCTCCTTATTGTGGTTCCTGTATAAAATATACACATCATAAGAACAGCTCGTAAAATCGTTATCGTATCTTTTTGACCTTATAAAATTCCTCACTCTTCCAGAACACAGGATGTACAAAAACAATGTAGTGAGAGAAAGTAAAGAAACGGTGCGCACCGAGTGAGAAGTATAAAGAATGAATACTCAACATGACCACATTTACATACAGTAATGAATATTTAAGACACTCACATTTACCTCCCTTGGCAATAAAAAAATTTTTGTAAAATAATTTTTTTAAAATACACCTTATGAAATAGATCTTTGTTCGCTATAAAACAATTTGACATAAGTTTTCACAAGCCTTATATATTCAAAATTTATATTGCCATCCACAATCTTGTCTATATTTCGTTATCTCACCTTTAAGCACGAGCCCATGTTCATATTCTATGAACATTTTTTTTATATAATTAACGCTGGTTTTTCACAGCACCTATATCTTGCCCCCGTACATCCCATACTTATATACTGCCATTTACAGTCTTCCCCCTACCTTATATCAGTGGACAAAGAGAATATTTCTCTATATTATCCCTCAGTAGTTTTTTATTAACTCTTTTCTGAACGAAAAGCCTTAAACTTACTTAACTAACTTTATAACTTATTCATTAACCATGTAACTTAATATACAAAACCATTCATGTAATCGAAATAAAATCAACACACGACGTCATACCCCCAAATTAATCTAAAGAAAAAAACACATTTTAAAATGACATAACATGCATTTTATCAAACCAGAATAAAACATTCTATTACTACCTATCACTATTGGACACTTTCACTTGTTGAAGAATATTCCCATTTACTTGTATATTACATTGTGGTACTTCGTTCTTCCTAGTGACGACCATAACCTGTGTCTTCCTACAATTTAATTCCAACCCCAGCTGCTCACTGTGTACAACCACAGCGTCTACTAATTGTTGCAGATCGTGTGCATTGTCTGCAATCAATACTGTATCATCTGCATATCTAATGTTATTTATGTTTCGTCCTCCAATGCTGATTCCATTTAGGTCTTCTACATTTCTGAAAATATTTTCACTGTATAGGGAAAAAAGATCTGGAGACATTACACATCCCTGCCTAACACCTCTCTTAATAGGTTGGTATTGTCCTACTTCATTATCAATTCTTATGGCAGCTTGTTGTTTCCAATATATGTTTTTTATAAGTCTAATGTCTTTCCCATCAATTTGTAGATCTGCAAGCATATCCACAATGTTGACATGTCTAACTCTATCAAAAGCCTTTGTGTAGTCAATAAAGCAAAGATGTATATCCTTGTTTACTTCTAAAGCACGTTCAATAACTGTTCGCAGCATATACACAGCATTTACTGTACCCTTTCCTTCTACAAAACCACATTGTTCTTCCCCTATTTCAGGTTGTATTTTCTTCCTCACTCTTTGCATGATAATTCGTAACAAAATCTTTGTGATGTGACTCATTATACTAATTGTTCTATGTTGATCACATTCTAAGGTTCCTGATTTCTTTGGGATTGCAATAAATACAGAATTACATAATTCAGAAGGTATATCTCCAGTATCATATAATGTGTTCAGCAGTCTAGTGACTTGCTCTAGACCAAATTCTTCTAAAGCTTTAATCATTTCTGTTGTGATGTTATCTGCACCGGGGGCCTTGCCAGCTTTCATATGCTTAAGAACATTTTGAACCTCCATCTTTAAAATTGCTGGTCCTTCATTATTAAATCTAATAGCATACTGTTCCTCTCTGTTATCATTATACAGGTCTTTCACATAATCTGTCCATACATGTAGAATCTGATCTTTTTCTATTATGATTTTGCCATCTTTAGTTTTTAGACAGCCTGTTGATGTACTTGTTCTTTTATTAGTAAGTTCCTGAATTCTTTTGTGTACTAATTTGGTATTTTGACTGTTGTGTTGTTTTTCAATTTCTAAGCACTTTTCCTCAAGCCATGATTCTTTTGCCTTCCTACATAATATTCTGACTTGTCAGTGAATTTCTTCATATTTGGCAGGATTATTTTTGTTGAGTCTTCTTGTTTCCATTAAGTGTAAAATTTCCTCAGTCATCCATTTCTTTCGACCCACCTTCTTTAATTTTGGAATAGTTGTTTCTGCAGCCACATTGATTGAATTCTTTAACATTTCCCATTGATCATCCACATCCTGGAATAGGATCTCTAGATCAGACAATATTTCAAATCTGTTCTGTACTTCTATTGTAACAGTGTAAAGGACTAACAACACTTGGTTTTAATACAAAGACTGTTTATTTTCTTGATGGTGACAACATGGCTTCCTTCCAGTTCCAAGCCGGGATGTAGACTGCCCCCTGACAACCCACTACGTCACGACTTGAGCATCTCTCCTCCTTTCACTCCCGATGCTCAATCGTGCTGTAGCTTTTCCCACTAGATACTAATACTCCACTACTGTTACACCTCCCTATGTTTTCTAAAGACTTTTTCCTATAAAGGAAAAAATCTTTACTCCTAATCCCCTCACTCTATTCCCTCTTTTTCCTTACCTCTCACAGTTCCTCTAATCCTCCCCAAACCAACTCCAACTTACGTAACTATTTAACTATTCTATTTCCTCAACTTTTTCCCTTGCTCTTTAGTTATCATAGTTATCCACTATACAGTTATATATTCCTGGCTCGTTCTTGGCTCCTTATTGTGGTTCCTGTATAAAATATACACATCATAAGAACTAGCTCGTAAAATCGTTATCGTATCTTTTTTTGATCCTTATAAAATTCCTCACTCTTCCAGAACACAGGATGTACAAAAACAATGTAGTGAGAGAAAGTAAAGAAACGGTGCGCACCTAGTGAGAAGTATAAAGAATGAATACTCAACATGACCACATTTACATACAGTAATGAATATTTAAGACACTCACATTTACCTCCCTTGGCAATAAAAAAAATTTTTGTAAAATAATTTTTTAAAATACACCTTATGAAATAGATCTTTGTTCGCTATAAAACAATTTGACATAAGTTTTCACAAGCCTTATATATTCAAAATTTATATTGCCATCCACAATCTTGTCTATATTTCGTTATCTCACCTTTAAGCACGAGCCCATGTTCATATTCTATGAACATTTTTTTATATAATTAACGCTGGTTTTTCACAGCACCTATATCTTGCCCCCGTACATCCCATACTTATATACTGCCATTTACAGTCTTCCCCCTACCTTATATCAGTGGACAAAGAGAATATTTCTCTATATTATCCCTCAGTAGTTTTTTATTAACTCTTTTCTGAACGAAAAGCCTTAAACTTACTTAACTAACTTTATAACTTATTCATTAACCATGTAACTTAATATACAAAACCATTCATGTAATCGAAATAAAATCAACACACGACGTCATACCCCCAAATTAATCTAAAGAAAAAAACACATTTTAAAATGACATAACATGCATTTTATCAAACCAGAATAAAACATTCTATTACTACCTATCACTATTGGACACTTTCACTTGTTGAAGAATATTCCCATTTACTTGTATATTACATTGTGGTACTTCGTTCTTCCTAGTGACGACCATAACCTGTGTCTTCCTACAATTTAATTCCAACCCCAGCTGCTCACTGTGTACAACCACAGCGTCTACTAATTGTTGCAGATCGTGTGCATTGTCTGCAATCAATACTGTATCATCTGCATATCTAATGTTATTTATGTTTCGTCCTCCAATGCTGATTCCATTTAGGTCTTCTACATTTCTGAAAATATTTTCACTGTATAGGGAAAAAAGATCTGGAGACATTACACATCCCTGCCTAACACCTCTCTTAATAGGTTGGTATTGTCCTACTTCATTATCAATTCTTATGGCAGCTTGTTGTTTCCAATATATGTTTTTTATAAGTCTAATGTCTTTCCCATCAATTTGTAGATCTGCAAGCATATCCACAATGTTGACATGTCTAACTCTATCAAAAGCCTTTGTGTAGTCAATAAAGCAAAGATGTATATCCTTGTTTACTTCTAAAGCACGTTCAATAACTGTTCGCAGCATATACACAGCATTTACTGTACCCTTTCCTTCTACAAAACCACATTGTTCTTCCCCTATTTCAGGTTGTATTTTCTTCCTCACTCTTTGCATGATAATTCGTAACAAAATCTTTGTGATGTGACTCATTATACTAATTGTTCTATGTTGATCACATTCTAAGGTTCCTGATTTCTTTGGGATTGCAATAAATACAGAATTACATAATTCAGAAGGTATATCTCCAGTATCATATAATGTGTTCAGCAGTCTAGTGACTTGCTCTAGACCAAATTCTTCTAAAGCTTTAATCATTTCTGTTGTGATGTTATCTGCACCGGGGGCCTTGCCAGCTTTCATATGCTTAAGAACATTTTGAACCTCCATCTTTAAAATTGCTGGTCCTTCATTATTAAATCTAATAGCATACTGTTCCTCTCTGTTATCATTATACAGGTCTTTCACATAATCTGTCCATACATGTAGAATCTGATCTTTTTCTATTATGATTTTGCCATCTTTAGTTTTTAGACAGCCTGTTGATGTACTTGTTCTTTTATTAGTAAGTTCCTGAATTCTTTTGTGTACTAATTTGGTATTTTGACTGTTGTGTTGTTTTTCAATTTCTAAGCACTTTTCCTCAAGCCATGATTCTTTTGCCTTCCTACATAATATTCTGACTTGTCAGTGAATTTCTTCATATTTGGCAGGATTATTTTTGTTGAGTCTTCTTGTTTCCATTAAGTGTAAATTTCCTCAGTCATCCATTTCTTTCGACCCACCTTCTTTAATTTTGGAATAGTTGTTTCTGCAGCCACATTGATTGAATTCTTTAACATTTCCCATTGATCATCCACATCCTGGAATAGGATCTCTAGATCAGACAATATTTCAAATCTGTTCTGTACTTCTATTGTAACAGTGTAAAGGACTAACAACACTTGGTTTTAATACAAAGACTGTTTATTTTCTTGATGGTGACAACATGGCTTCCTTCCAGTTCCAAGCCGGGATGTAGACTGCCCCCTGACAACCCACTACGTCACGACTTGAGCATCTCTCCTCCTTTCACTCCCGATGCTCAATCGTGCTGTAGCTTTTCCCACTAGATACTAATACTCCACTACTGTTACACCTCCCTATGTTTTCTAAAGACTTTTTCCTATAAAGGAAAAAATCTTTACTCCTAATCCCCTCACTCTATTCCCTCTTTTTCCTTACCTCTCACAGTTCCTCTAATCCTCCCCAAACCAACTCCAACTTACGTAACTATTTAACTATTCTATTTCCTCAACTTTTTCCCTTGCTCTTTAGTTATCATAGTTATCCACTATACAGTTATATATTCCTGGCTCGTTCTTGGCTCCTTATTGTGGTTCCTGTATAAAATATACACATCATAAGAACAGCTCGTAAAATCGTTATCGTACCTTTTTGACCTTATAAAATTCCTCACTCTTCCAGAACACAGGATGTACAAAAACAATGTAGTGAGAGAAAGTAAAGAAACGGTGCGCACCTAGTGAGAAGTATAAAGAATGAATACTCAACATGACCACATTTACATACAGTAATGAATATTTAAGACACTCACATTTACCTCCCTTGCCAATAAAAATTTTTTTTGTAAAATAATTTTTTAAAATACACCTTATGAAATAGATCTTTGTTCGCTATAAAACAATTTGACATAAGTTTTCACAAGCCTTATATATTCAAAATTTATATTGCCATCCACAATCTTGTCTATATTTCGTTATCTCACCTTTAAGCACGAGCCCATGTTCATATTCTATGAACATTTTTTTATATAATTAACGCTGGTTTTTCACAGCACCTATATCTTGCCCCCGTACATCCCATACTTATATACTGCCATTTACAGTCTTCCCCCTACCTTATATCAGTGGACAAAGAGAATATTTCTCTATATTATCCCTCAGTAGTTTTTTATTAACTCTTTTCTGAACGAAAAGCCTTAAACTTACTTAACTAACTTTATAACTTATTCATTAACCATGTAACTTAATATACAAAACCATTCATGTAATCGAAATAAAATCAACACAAGACGTCATACCCCCAAATTAATCTAAAGAAAAAAACACATTTTAAAATGACATAACATGCATTTTATCAAACCAGAATAAAACATTCTATTACTACCTATCACTATTGGACACTTTTACGGACCAATAGTTGTTACTCCAAATACTAGGAACACAATCATCCTATTCTAAATCAATTAATCAAACAACAACAATCATTGTACAAGACCAAATCAAGAAAAAAAAACTTATTATATATGAGGCATTGAAACTTAGGCTCAATAAAACAATCAAATAATAGCCATCATTTTCCAGTACCAACTCAAGCATAAAAAACATATTATATATGACTCCTGACTCATAAAACTCAGAGTGAATAACCCACGATTTTTAAAAAAACTCTCTTAAAATTACTACGTACAGTGGCCCACCAACATTGGCCTCTCATACTAAGTAACGTAACGCATATTTATTTATACAGGTCATTCCAGTATTTCCATGACCGAGAAAACCAAACACTTCACTGTCACATATGTATATCTGTTAACTACAGACTAATTTCTTAACTTAGAACAATATCTGTTCTCTCTACACACAAAAAAATCAATAATCAACAATAACCGTACCATTGATTCTCTCCCCTCATAACTTTCTATCTTTTTCTAGCTTAACTCCTAATACATCATACCATCCGGAATATCATCTTAAGTAAGCACTGTAAACTATCTATTCGTAATATGGCGACTATTCCAATGTCAACTCAATGTAGCAGCCATCATCTACTTATCAATTAACTTGTGGCCCGGCCTGCCAATTGGTCCCTTGGACCAATCATCACTATAACTTCTTAATCCTTATCGTTAAACACGGCATTTCTAGCACAAATAAAAAACTTGTCTATTTTTCTATTGTACCAATACCTAATTTGTCCAATCTACGAAAAGCCAAGAAGTAGAAACATAAATTCAACCAGCAATTCTATCACAAAGAGAAATATATATATATATATATATATATATATATATATATATATATATATATATATATATATATATATATATATATATATATATATATATATATATATATATATATATATATATGCCTCTCTATTAGTTATCTCACTGCTTAACCATTCCTCAAGACCACTTTTAAAAAATATCCATAGAATCCTTTTCTACTTCCACCGTTTCGTATACTTCTTCAAGCATCACTTTCACTTCTAAATCCTGAAACTTATAACTTGCCATCTGCAGTATTCTCTATTTATCTATCTCCTACGTTTCCACTTCTTCAACAACTCCAAGTTTCTTTGAATAAGTGCTAACTCTACATCAATATCCTCTTCTTCGTACAACTTATTAGTTTCTTCCATACTACTACTTGATTCTGACTTTTCATCCATTTCTTCTTCTTCTTCTGTATGTCTGTCGTTAGCAGCCGCTAATCTCTTCTGTTCCACATCCCATCTAATTTGTCTATCATCATTTCTTAAGGACCTTTCTAGTAGAGGCATATCTTCACCGCTTGTTGAATAATCTCTAATTCTCCTCTGTCTTTTCACTTCTTTATCTCTTTGTTTATCCATTCTTCTTTTCGTTGCTTGTCTAGTATTCTTAAATGGAGCACCTATTTCCTCTTCCATACTATCATAATGAGTTTCATTCACATTTTCTTCTTCTATTGTTTTCGGAATCGTCTGTTCTTGAGTATCTTCGTAACTTGGAGTTGCTAGTAACTGAGTTTGTGCTGGTTCTTTTCTAAAACCTGGGGTTACTGTAGCTCCTCTGACGACTTGTTCATCTAAATATCTTGTGTCTGAATAATAATTATTTTTATAATTATTATTTTCCATCTCATCCTCGTCTCTTCTTAAGTGTTCAACGTGTGCCCTTGCCACATGTCCTGTGACCTGGTTCTTGATAGTATACGATACATTACCTAGTTTTTCCAAAACGTAATAACCTGGGATCCAACGAGCATCAAACTTAGAGTTTCTTCTATGCTTCTTGTAATAAACTCTATCACCTACTTTAAACTCCTGTAATTTTGTATTTACATTTTTGTACTTTTTCTGTCTTTCCCTAGCTTTAATTATATTATTCTTTAATCTTACGTGTGCTTTATGCATTTCTTGTATTATTGTCTCTTGAAAGTCTTCCCCCATATATTTCCGTCTTGGTTTTAATAGATTATCTATAGGAAGTATTGGTTCTCTCCCGTGTATTAAATAGAATGGTGAAAACCCCGTGCTCTCATTTTGATTTGTGCGAATAGCGCTAAGTGCAGGTCCTAAGAATAGATCCTAATCTTTTTCATGTTCATCGACAATCTTTGCTATGATTCATACAATGTCCTATGTTGACGCTCGTTCCTAGCATTTGAAGAAGGTCTATAATATGAGGTCTTTATATGTTTTATGTTCAGATCTTTTAATAACTTTTCGAATTTTTTATTTACAAACTCCCTACCATTATCTGTAAGTATACTTTGTGGGCAACTAAATCTTGGTACGAACTCTTGTAAAAAAAATATTAATGACTGTATCTGCGCTCTTATCTGGAATTGCATAAATTTCCGGCCAAAGACTGTAGACATCTACTATATGAATTAAATACACGTTTCCTGACAATGTTCTAGGGTGTGGACCTGATATATCTAAACTAATCTTTTGCATTGGGAACTGAGGAATATCTGTATCTTGTAAGGGACACTTAATTGTTTTCATATTCCTTAACCTGCATTTTTCACACGTATCTACATATTTGCAAGCAGATTTAAACAAATTTGGCCAATAATATTTGCTCGTAAGTGCTTTCACCAACTTGTCACGACCGAGATGTCCATTCTCATTGTGATATGCTTTTAAAACTTCATTTTCTAAATGTTTTGGAATATATTTCCTTAGCTGTTCGTTCCTTTCACACATATAGTATAACTGTCCATCCTCTTGTAAAACCAAATAATTCTTTTTATATTTGTTATCTTCCGTTTCTTTTAATTTTTCTTTTATTTGTATGACTTTTGGATCCAACTCTTGTTCTTCTTTCATATTAAATTGTGCTAACTGTAGGTCTTCTTCTCTATGTTCAGACTCTTGATCCGATGGTAAACTCTCAAATTCTTCTCTATTTATTATGGTAGAATCTAACATATTTACTTGCCAGTTTCGGTCGTCTATCTCTGGTTCAGCTTCATCTTCTGTGTCTCCTGATGACTGTAGGTACGGAATCCTAGATAACAAATCAGCGCATGTGTTAATCCTACCTGGAATGTACTCTATTTTCGTGTTGTATCCCTGTAGATTCAATGCCCACGTCTGTATTTTCCTGTTCTGCACTGGAGCTTCTAAAATGACTTTAAATTTGTAATAGGTTCTGCTATCTTTGAAAACGCTGGGACAAACCGCCTATAATACGCACAAGTTCCTATAAACGCACGCACTTCCTTAACATTAGTTGGAGGAGGTAACTCTTTAATAACCTTTATCTTATCCTGGTCACGGCACCATAATTAGTCCTGTAACAGTGTAAAGGACTAACAACACTTGGTTTTAATACAAAGACTGTTTATTTTCTTGATGGTGACAACATGGCTTTCTTCCAGTTCCAAGCCGGGATGTAGACTGCCCCCTGACAACCCACTACGTCACGACTTGAGCATCTCTCCTCCTTTCACTCCCGATGCTCAATCGTGCTGTAGCTTTTCCCACTAGATACTAATACTCCACTACTGTTACACTATGTTGAATTTGTTTTGTATTTCCTTGTCATTACTCAATGTACACAAATCATATTTAGTGTTCCCTGTTGTATACTTGACTTTCTTCAACTTTATCCTCAATGTTCCTGTGAGTAATCTGTGGTCACTATAACAATCAGCACTGGGAACTGTTTTTGCTACTGTTAGGGTGTTTCTAAATCTTCTGCTAATGAGAATATTGCTTTTATATAAATCAACATATGTGTATCTTTATGTCCATAAAATCAGTACACAGTATATGAATTTGTCTGGCATTGGCCAAAACATACAAATCACTCTAGCCACCTCTTCCATAGAAATATAAATAAACAGATGAAAGTTAACGGAGTAGAATGAACACTCCTCTAAAGTACTGTAGTTTGATAATTGCCACAATGGCCTCATAACTTGATGAAAGAAATATTCCAAATGTACCTTCTCATAATACAGAATGGGAAACAGACCGAGTTTGTTGTATTTATACCAGCAATGTCCTGCACTTCCCTTCCCTGTCTATTGTTATTGTGTATATGGTGTTTATGTGTTTCTCACTTTTACTTTTGGCATTTCAAACAAAGTAGATTATATAATAGTCTTTGAGATATTTCTGTTATTCATATTGTGCTTTCCATGTTCACCATTGTCCGCATATTTAAAGCTACGAATCAAACAAGATTCATAAAGTCATTTACACAAACAGTGTTTTTTGTTTGAGTTTAAAAAAAAATTAGAAATATATAATTTGTAAATTAAATTAGGCAACAATTAGTCATTTATCAGGCTTTATATTTTTTATCACTGAGATAAAGGACAGTATAGAATAGAATAAATGATTCACAGATAAAAAGGACAGAATACGTCAAGCAAAATCTGTATTTTATCAAATGAAGAATATATTATACAATGAAACCTTGTTCTTTGAATTTAGAAAAAGAAAGAATTCTTGAATGTTACCTAGAAGCAGTTTTAACATATAGCAGTAACTCCTGGATAATTAGTAAAAAGACAGAAGTCTTAGAGATGTGGTTTTATAGAAGAATGCTGGCAATTCTTAGCACAGCCAAAATGAGTAATCTAAACGTTTCTAGAGAGACAAAAACTGCATTTTATCAAATGAAGAATATATTATACAATGAAACCTTGTTCTTTGAATTCAGAAAAAAAAAGAATTCTTGCATGTTACCTAGAAGCAGTTTTAACATATGGCAAGTATGGAAGTAAATCCTGGATAATTAGTAAAAAGACAGAAGTATTAGAGATGTGGTTTTATGCTGAATGGAATGCTGACAATTCTTAGTACAGCCAAAATGAGTAATCTAACCGTTTTTAGAGAGACTAAGACGAAAAGGCAACCTATCACAAACATTAGAAAGATGCTGCCCAATGTTTGGCTATATTATGAGAGGATAAAAACTAAACCATATTGTGACAACTGGAAAGATCTGTAGAAAGAGAGATAGAGGACTGTGGCTAGAGACAATTCTAGATAGCCTTATGCTATGGCACGGAAGGGTATCAGCCCACAAGCTGATAGATACATACTGTTGGAGATCCCAAGATGTGGGGAAGCATGATCGCTGACTCCATTCGGCAAGGCACTAGATAGTGATGATGTATTTTCTAGAGCGGAAGTTGAAAGCAGGTGTGAGTGTGGTACAATGTGGCAGACTTCACAGTAGTGCATCAACTATAAGGTGCAGCAAACGCAGCTCTGAATACCAGTAGCCATCGCATTAATCGATACCCATGGGACGGCCTTTGCGTTAGGCTAGAGTACTACATGGACGGCTAATTACACAATGTTTGCATATCGTTTACAGGACATCGCTGTCAACATCAGCATCTTTCAGCTGATTGTTGATTTCTTGGCAAGATTACGCTCAGTAGTTTGCCATAGGTTTCTGAGCGACCGGCTTACATACCCCGTAAGTTACTGACGCGGTTAGAACCGCTACCGATTCTCGCCGTCGTCACGTTACTCACGAGAGTATACGGGATTACGGAGAAAGTCGCTAACGCCTAGGCCAGGGAGACCGGCCTAACTACACTAGCAACTTAAAAATGTGCTAATGGCCGAGGACATAATCCTAACCCTTGTGAATGTTGAAAGCAATTGGGAAATCATCACAATATTACCCCTAGAAAGCCAAGAGGCAAAACATAAATTTTCTCTATAACAACGTAAACAGAGATACGGGAAGTGCAGCCTCGTCCGGCAGGGATTATCTCGAGTAATCCCTGACTGTTGCTATGTTACTGGTAGCAGAAGGAGCACAGAGGACATTTTTGTGGAGGAATATGCCCGCCTGCGCGCATTGGCATGGCGCATGATGATTATGAAAAATGATTCAGGGATCCAAGAATGACAAAACCAGAAACAGTACGTAACAAATGACCACACCATTTCTGGAGGAGCTATGTAAATTAATTTCTGTCATTGAGTATGGTTTGGGGCTGCTGACAGTATCAAAGAGCCAGCTTGAAAGTTGGAGCGCATACAAAATGCTGCCATGTGGTTAATCCTGGGGTGCACAAAGGACACACCAATTATATGCATAAGGCATATCCTGGCGCTACCAAAAATGACGGATAGGCATAGGGTCCTTCAGGCCAAATGGTACCTGAGAGTTGCCGTAGACAGGGATCACCCGCTGCATGCAGCAATGGATATGGTTAAGGGTCATAGACTAAGACGAGGCAGGTACTGGATGGCACAGGAAGAACTTTCTATAAGTCAAGTGTGTGATCTAGAGACCATCAATCGTGAAAGAGAGTGGGTGGAAGTTCAGGAAGTCATGACGGACTGGCACAATTTAATAATAACACTGGGTCGTGAGTGCTGAGAATGGGCAGCGGGCCGCACTGAGTTTGAAGTGCAACAGCTGATCCAGAGCAACAAACATCAAGGTGACATAGTCATCAACACCGATGGGTAAGTGGTGAGAAACAGACGTGGTGGCTGGGGCTTTATTGAAAAGGCTAATGGGCGAGTTTTGAAAAAGGAGTGTCTGGTATATGAGACTACGACCTCCAGCATGAGAATGGAGGTGGAGGCAGTAACAGCGGCATTCCGGTGTCTATAGGAGACTGCTGCAACACACGTTGTATTCATTACGGATTCAAAGAGTATGCTTAGCAAGGCGGAGAAAGGGATGTTTCGTGTCGAATGGCTCTCGTCGCTTCAGAGGTCACAGATCGTGAGAATTGTTTGGATATTTTGCCCTGGCCATGCGGGTGTACGGGAGAATGAACAGGCTGATAGGCTAGCAGGGAATGCACCCCTCAGTGGAATTTTGCTTATGGACAAGGGGGAGGTGGTCGTGGGACCAGTTGGAGAAGGTGGAGGAACAGACTGAGAACCCATATGTGGAAAGAATGAGATTGCGGGGGATCGGCAGGGGTTCAAAACTGAGAGGGAAGACCAGGAGAACTTTTAATCAGATAGTAGTGGGAACGATTAGTAGTATGACTCTTCGGTGGCTGTTAAACGAGGGGAATGTCCTGAGTGCAGTGATGTCGGTTCTTAACTCAACTCAACTATGTAAAATAATTTGGCTGTAGTAACGTAGAGGCTACCGCGGTTGCCTGTACGAATTCGCCTCAAGGCGGATGAGTAAACTGACCTGAGCTGGCAGGTAGACCCAGTACCAGGATCTGTCTTGAGAAGTGCAAGCGGCAGTCGTGATATTGATCACATCACACATCGAGTGCCCATTGGTAACAACAATATTGGGCTAGCACCATGAGCCCAATACGTCACAATGTGTGTAAAACGGGTCTTTATATAAAACGGTCAGAAGAAGATAAACCTATTTTCCAACGTCCTTTAACTCCCATTGTTGCACAGGCCTAAACCATCTCACCCCAAGACATCCTATCTTTTACTACCTCATGCAGCTCCGCCCTTGTCCTGCCCACATGAATCACTCGTGTCTATCATTCTCATGGACGTATGTTTTTATCGCGTGCTCTGTTACTTTTGCCCTGTGCCTTCCAGAGAAAGGACTTCCTGGGTGTATTATTCTCAAGATTTCTCAATGTTATGTGCAGTGTCCTCACCTCTGATTTCACTGGTATGTGTCTGATTCTCTTTACGGTCCAGATTGGTGATTCCGTCATACCATATTAGTCTTTGTTCTGCGCTAGCACTAATTAATGAATGTTTGTAGTTTATTAGTAATCGCCTTACTAGTCCTCAGTGTTTCTGATCCATACCATTTTTTTTTCGCATATCCTTTACAGGACATCGCTGTTAACATCATCTTTCAGCTGACTGTTGATTTCTTTGCAAGATTACGCTCAGTAGTTTGCTATTGTTTTCTGAGCGACCGGCTCACATACCCGTAAGTTACCAACGATTCTTGCGCAGGTTACGTTCCTCACGAAGATATACGGGATTACGGAGAAAGACGTTGACGGCTAGGCCAGGGAGACTAGCGATTCATACAATAGTGGCCGGTGTAACGTAAGAGTTAAATATTTTAAGTGTGCTACATTTAATGTCTTTTGAATTCCCCAGATTTCATAAATATACAGTCTTCTCGTGCCTTTGTATTCTGATTTAAATATTTTGACAAGTTCCCCCATGTTTATTTACATTGTTACCTAAACAGGTGTAAGATTCCGCTACTTGAAGTCAGGCTTGACCTATGCAGATCGGCTAAACTACTACTTTATAATTGTCATGTCTAGCAATGCAGTGCCGCGTGTGTGCCAAAGGAAAATTGCTATTTAAATTGTTGATAAGTAAAACAGAGAAAGTACCACACAGCAGGGCACATACTCAGATAGCTGAAAACGTTGCTAAAGGATGAGGACGTAATCCACAGCGAAGTGGATGTGGTAAGCAGAGCGAAACTACCACACTATACATACCAAGAAAATTAAAATTTTAGCCGAAAAAATCTGAAGAAAGCGAAAACACCGGGCTATGATGACATACCAGTGGAACTAATCCAAACAGAAGGAGATGTATCTACAAGCACTATGTGTGAAGATACGAAATAGGGCTATTTGCCCCACAGCCTGGAAGAGATACATTTCCTGCCTCTCCTAAAGATCATCATTATCAAGTGCCATACCCCCTCCGCCGTGTGTCCACCGTGACGAGGTAGAGGGACTTGTGTATTCTAATGATCCCAAGAGCTATGCCGACTGTAGCACAGCTACTGGTAGGGTTACTGTGGGATGTGGATTTTATTCCATGAGAATATTTCATTAAGTTGTCTAGGGGATTTAGTTAAATTTCTGGTCACTTCAAGAATGCACGGTGATCAGGGATATTTACCACAAACACCAGGAGAAAACACTTCAATCCTTGAAAAAATGGCATCTGTGTGTAGGTTTCCCTTCCCACATCATCACCTTCTAAAGTTTAAATATAGTGCTAGAAGACATTGATTGTTCACAATATATAAACAACCACTGTTGAACAACCACATTTAATTGATGTACACATCAACAAATTTGGGACAAACAGTTCAGGTATTAAATCAATATCTGTAGTAACATACATGAAAGTGTAATGGCCACATTGAATTTCATGAATAGGCATGGGAATGATTTGCATTATCATAACATATTTACCCCATTGTCCCAAGAAAAAACAATGTTATTACAAACATCACAACAACCACAAATTGGGTCTACTATCCTTGACACACCTTACATAATTAAGGCAAACAATGATCTAAGTACATAGAACCCAACATATAAAACAGTTTTTCTGACACCCTTTACAATTCTCATTTTTAAAAATAATGAGATGGTGTCAAAATACTCAACTATACCATAACCATCATTTAGTTATACCTCATTATCAAAAAAAAAAAACACTACTGACATTATAAATCCATGGCATAGAAAAAACACATATAAAAGCAGTTGGTACTCTTAATTAAACTAATTAATAGAGTCCTTTATCTCCTGGTGTGCGGTTCAGTGTTCATCTCCAATGTATATTAGATCCTATTCCCATTATCTGGGTACCGAATTAAATGCACTCAGTTGTGTTCCTAATATTTATCCACTGGTACTTGGCTGGTGAATATTTTATAATCCATACTCCAGGAATTGAAATATCACACACCACATATCCCCTCCGCGGGGCTAGAATCACGAATATTCTGTTGCCAGGGGCTCGGTGCCGTTGTGAAATTTGGGGCCTCAGGTTGGTCATACTTCAGGAGTTCCACTTAAGCTCTGCAGAAGGTAATTCCTTTTATCATCAGGTCTGATGAAAAGTCGACGTCCGTTCAGCTTTTCGGCTTTAACTATCCGAATCCCAAATTGGGCTCACAAAGAGGTTTCACCCACCCAGTCTCGAGTCTATAACCCATTCCACATTTGATGATGGTATTTAGGTTGACATGGGACCAGCAAAGAGTCATTCGTTTATGATCTAGTCCAGTGTCGGAACATATATGCTGAGTCATTCTTGGTAGCATCTGTGAAAATGTCCAGGATTGATCTGCACATACATGGATCCAAAGATGAATAATTCCAGCACAGAAACAGGGTTGCAAACAATCAGATGATTCCTGTTGTTGCAGGCGTAGAGGCATTTACTCCGCTAGCTGCTTTCATATGGTCTTCTTGATGGTGATCAGGTCTGAGATCTCAAGTGGATCTTGCTTCTTTTCAGGGTGTTTCAGATTTTGGAACCTTGAGGTAATCTGGTGTAGTTATGTTTCAGAGGATCTTAAGTTGGTACCTTGGTTGTACTGGCTTATGTTGTTTCAGTGTCTCTTCCCATTTGTTTGAGTTGGTGTTAGTATCTAGAACTTGGTGTTGAGTCTGCTGCTGTATGACTGATTGAAGGATTATTCAATTCTGAACAGGAAACTGGGAATGTCCCATGGTTTCATTGACCTCGCGGATTGATGGCGTACCAGGCGGTATCTCCCAGACGTAAAAGTAGACGATACTCTGTTGTCGGTGTATTTTGAATATCCATTTATCTTGATGGACAATTAAATACAGAGATCCATCCTGGATATCCTGACAGAAGTAGGACTATCAATCGCTGAGTGTCTCTCTTCAACAGGTCTTTCGCTGGCTAAGCCGCGGATAAGCGTAGCAGTCAACGTTGATGTTTTTCTAGATCCAGACTGTGGTTAAGCCATTTAGTCCAGACTCACTTTCACCAGGCTGTTTACCCAGGATCCTGATGGGTGAAATGTCCAACAAACCACCACTCGCTATAGAAATGGATGACAAAAGAATACAACCCTGGCATTAATACTTTGTGGTGTGGTAACCTTTTCACAACACAATTACAAACAAAAAAGGGGAAGGAGATAGGAGTGGGTTTCCAAGTTCCCTGTCCCTCCTTGCTTGTTGTAGAGCCCTTCTGACTCTAAATGTGAGTAAGGTATTTTCTCACTCTATATTATGTTCTATTGTTACTGGGACTATTAGATGAGTGAAGCCATTCTTTTCATCCAAACATGTAGATATTGTATCTCTCATTCTTGAAGAGAATAACCCATACATAACCTATGTTTCCTTTCCTTCACTATAATCAGCATTAGGCCAAGGCTATTCAACCTTGTCTTCTTGTGTACTGACATACTTAAGGTTTCTTACATCAACATCCTCATGTCCCCAGGGTAACATTAAAATGTATATTCCCAACAGCAAAGTAACAATCATGACAGAATATAAATAATTGGATCTCCTAACAGAGAAACCCAACATGTACATTTTCTCACATATGAATTAACCTGAGAATCATACATGCTAATTAATCATAATAATATGCAGGAGCCTATGTTTTTGGATTTCCTCATGGGTTAATCCATAGAACTAAACCTAAACTATTTCCCCCCACTGCTTACAGCAGCATGAGGTTAGTGAACGCTGTGATATATTTTGCCAATTACTGCTAGTATTCGGAGTGTTCTTTATCAGAATAACTTATGCCGCATGGTCCAGTCTTCTGAATATTGCAAGCAATTTATGAACATCAATCTTCGCTTCTGTTCCTACCACAGTGAGGTGATGCGGATTGAAGGCACATCCTATCCGAACATTCATTTATATCATGCGTTTGCTTTCTTTGTTCTTGAATTTATATTCTCAAACATGGCATTTCCCTAGCACTATTTTATGAAATGATTACATGTCCATCACTCATATTGAGTGGTTACTAATATGTTAACAAGAAGATTTGTACCAAAATTTGGCACGATAGTTTCAAGTTACAGATTAGAATTAGGAAAACAATTTATCCAAAATGAAATGTCCATGATATGCGTCCGCATGGATAAAAAGTCTCCTGAAATGTCCTTAACAGTGAATTACACTACATAGGATATTTACAGATCAAAGGCGTTGATAGCGAGATATAGTTTCACAATGCCTAGCAGAGGTTTAAACATAGGAATTAGAAATTGGCAGAAACGAGTTCTTTACTGTGAAGTATGAATCAGGAGTCTGCTCCCCCATTGAGAAAAGTTTCTAGAATGTGTTTCTGACATGAGTTTGATACTCTACAGTACACATAATACTTATAGGTTATAAGCACAGCTGGTTAGATATAAGTTCACAATGACTATAAGCGATTTTAACATAGGGATTTGAAATGGTAAAAGCATAGGAAAAATTACAGCGTGGCACACACATGTGCTCAGTACTAAAAATCAATCAGACTCTAGTTTACAAGAACTGTTGATTTAACCTTTTCCCCAATTCTTAATTACACACAATGGTATATGTACCTTATCAAAATACATCAATACGTATTAATAATGTAGATTTAACATACCATTGCTGCAGAGAATGATGGTTTTAAGGGCAAAATCGCCCGCCCCACATGCGAGGGTTACCACGTCTGTTTCCTTTGTTTGTCTGAACCAAAAAGGCTACAAAGAACCCTTTGCTTCAAATTTAGTCCCGGTCTCGCCAAACTAAGGCCACATTTAAACTAATGCCAATAAATTATGACTGTCCTACTCTTTTCTTCTCCTACATTAAGTAAGATACTTAAACAGTAATTGTTAAGGATTGGTGTTTTTAAAGCGTCACTAGACGGATGTTAGTAGAGACGTTTCTGTATATCACAGTTACCCATGTCTGACAGGTCAAGGGAGAGGAACCAGACGAAGAGACATACAAACCTACTGCCTTGTAGGTAGACTGGGGACAGTCAAAGGCTAGGGAAAGCACCCTGAAAAATGCTTGTCGAAATCGGATATACTGCGCCGCAGGCTTGACAAAGCAGTGCAACGTAACTTAATCAATCCATGATGCCACAATTTAAAATTAATCAGTATGGTGCTAATCCCGTGAAGTCCCGTCAGGCGGTGATAGTGCCGGGCCCACTGCCTCGAGGGGGTCCACCCATGACTACTTGTGGTCACCTTCCCCTGTGCTGTGGAGTCAAGACATAGAGGAGTAGGTTAAGAGCTATTGATCAAACACCCCAGACACTCAACATACTACAGTGGAATGCTGAAGGAGTTTATAACAAGAAAGTCCCCTTAACTCATCGTCTTCATAAAGATAGAATAGATGTGGCATGCATGCAAGAGACACACCTCAAAGCCAATCGCAGTTTCTCAGAGGATATCAGGCCACACGTTTCGACCGCGAAGGACACAAATGTGGAGTTCTATCACTTATACGAAACACAATACCTTGTAGTGAAGTATCTGTGATTTCTGACAACCAAACAAAAATTATAGGTGTTGATATAATGATAAAGGACGTGAAAATAAGAATCTGTATAGCCCAGCAGTTAAGGACCTTACACTTTCAAACATGAAAATAACTGACACAAACTGCATTATTGTCGGAGACTTTAATAGCCGGTCAGAAAGATGGGGATACCCAGATACTGACAACAGAGGAGATGAAGTGGAGGACTGGGAAATAGACTCAAATCTCCATCTACTCAACAAAGCGGACGACACACCGAGCTATCTAGAAGATGGTTTACCCTTCTACTCTAGACTTAGCTTTCTGCACAGGAGACATCCTCCACAAAATCGATCGCCATGTGCTTGACCAATTAGCAGGTAGTGAGCACAGACCAATCAAGCTTGTAATGAATATGGAGTGTGTTCCACAGGAGCAAAAGCCTTTGCCTTGTTGAAATTACTAACGAGCGGATTGGAGCAGATTTGCCATACTCACAGACACATATTGTGAAAACATGACATGGCAACTTGAAACAAATGGTGGAAAGTCTAAACAAAGCAATAATACAGGCGGCCACTGAGTCCATTCCAAGAGGAGGGAGGAAAAATTACAAACTATACTTTACTGAAGAACTACACATTTTGGAGGACAAAGTTGAAGATGCAAGGAAGACTGCAAAGAGAGAGAGAGAGAGAGAGAGAGAGAGAGAGAGAGAGAGAGAGAGAGAGAGAGAGAGAGAGAGAGAGAGAGAGAGAGAGAGAGAGAGAGAGAGAAAACAACACTGAAGCAAACATCTCTCTCAAAGCCATCTCAGCAAAATATAAAAGAACAGTAAATCAAACAAGAGATTGTTGAAGGGTAAAAACAGAAAACCTGAACTTTGACAGGGATGGAAACAAACTATGGAAACTAGTGAAAGCCATGAACAATGAAGGGCCCAGAAACAAACAAATAACAATTAAACAAGGAAATGCCTTGCTTACAGGAAAAAAGGCTGAAAATGCACTAATGGAACATTATGCTAGTGCAAACCACATTGATATTACAACCAAACAGAAGAAAGCAATGAAAGATAAACAGAAACATCATAGTAATACAGAGACAGCAGCAAAATATCTGATGGCAAATCTGAAAATGGAAAAAAGGACAGACAATGAATACCCTAAAAAAGAAGAAATCACCAGAAAAGGATGGAATCACAAATGAAATGATAATAGGACTAGGCACTAAAGCAAAAAATAGAAACTACTAGCAGTCCTAAATTACAGCTGGAAGAGAGGAATAGTCCCACAGGCATGGAAGGAAGCTATACTAATACCAGTCCCAAATAAGGAAAAGACCTGGAAGAACCAAATGGCTATCGACCTATCAGTCTACTTAGCTGTGTAGGAAAATTAATAAACGCATTATCAATGGCAGGCTAACATGGCATCTGGAAGAAAACCAACTCTTAACACCACACCAAGCAGGATTCAGAAAGTACAGATCCACTGAAGATCAAATAACCTATATAGCTCAGGAAATAGAGAATGCCTTCCAAGAGAAAAAGCACACACTAGCGGTCTGGATAGATTTAGAAAAAGCATTTTATAAAGTATGGAAGGAAGGATTGAAAGTAAAACGGCAAAAATGCATGTTTGTGGGGAAATGTACAAATGGATCAGCCACTACCTTGAGAACAGAACTGCGAGGACAAAAGTACAAGGACAAACCAGCAAAAAGATGCTGTTGGAGCAAGGTGTCCCCCAAGGAGGAGTTCTTTCACCAACATTATTCCTAGCATATATAAATGACATCACGGAAAATTTTCCAGCCAGAGTACACACATCCTCCTTTGCAGATGACCTAGCCATATGGACATCTGAAGAATATATTAGTACAGCTAACAGCAGAATACAGCAAGCCTTATTAGCGCTAGAGGACTGGTCAAAATCATGGCTAGTGAAGATAAGTGAGGAGAAAACAACATGCACTGTGTTCTCCCTCTCAATTAAAACTCAGCACCCTAAGCTGGTATTTAATGGAAAATTATTGTTACAGAAGAAAATCCAAACTATCTAGGAGTTACTTTCGATCGTCGCCTGACATGGAAGACACAGGTTGAGAAAAATCGAACAAGTGCAAGGCAAAGAATGGCAATCATGAAAAAGCTTGCTGATACAACGTGGGGAGCAGATGAGAAAGTTCTCAAGAAGTTATACACTGGACGGGTGAGGCCAGTACTGGAATATGGCATCGCAGCTTGGGCAACAGCAGCTAAGTCAAACTTTAACAAAATAAGTAGAGTCCAAAATCAAGAAATGCGGATCATAACTGGAAGCCTGAAGACAACGCCTATTAACTAACTATAAAAGATCACTTTTTTACAACCAATGCAGGATAGAAGAGATAGTAGAGCCCAACAACAAGCAGAAAATTTAGAAGATTGACAGACCACCCTATGTATAAAAGGTTTAATGGTTTTGGAAAGAGAAGACTGAAGCGTAGCAACTTTGTAGAAACTGTAAAACGAAAGATTAGGGCAGATCCTATACTTAACATATCAACAGTCAAACCCATTTACAATGCACACAAGTTCCCAGCTTGGAGACAGCAGCAACTGCCTGAGATGATAGAAAACATTCCTGGTATTGAGAAAAAGAACACTCAGAATGAAACAACAAACAGAAGAAAAATAGCCCTAAACTACATAAAAGAACATTACCCAAGTAGCAATTGGACCCATGCATATACAGATGGATCAGCCAAAAATTCAATAGAAAATGGAGGAGGAGGAATTCTCCTAAATTTAAAAAATGGAGTGAAAAAAAACACAGTCAGTGGCAACTGGAAAATTTTCAAGTAACTTCAAAGCAGAGGTAGAGGCTTTGAAAACTGCAGCAGAAATGCTCTTGATGGAGGAAAATAAAGAGAAGCAAATAGCTATCTTCACAGATGCAAAGTCAGCTGTCTCAATACTGAAGAGCAAAAACAGCACAGAACTAGCAGACCTAAGAGCAGCACTCCATGGACTATGTCAGAAATCCAAAAAAGTTGTAATACAGTGGATCCCATCACATTGCAGTATACCTGGAAATGAAGAGGCTGACAGACTAGCAAAAGAGGGCGGACGACTACCACAGCCTGACATAGACATAACCTATAATGAGGCAAAGAGGTTTATAAAAAGCACTTATAGAACCAAATGGGAATCAGAGCATCCAGGCCACCAGAAAGATGATGCATATTACAAACTCGACCGAAGTGAACAAGTGGCAATCTTCAGACTCCGCACAGGACATAACAGGCTGAAATACCACTTGTTCAATAAACTAAAGATAGGAGATACCGATCAATGTAATTGTGGAACTGGTAAAATGACAGCTAAACATTTGCTGCAGGAGTGCCCACTATATGCAGAACAGAGAAAGATATTTTGGCTCACACCTGCTTCATTTGAAGACAAACTCTATGGAGATATCAACAAGCTCAAGTTGACCACAGCTTACTTTAACTACATTCAGGTTGACATCTAAAGATACATAAAGAAGTACTTAGACTGCCACACTTCATACCACAGGTATGTCGGTAGCAAAAGCGTCCCAGAGGCATGAAATGGAATATTGCTTGGCTAGCAAATCCATTACGTGGAAAGTCCGAATCAAAAGCTCATTGTGTGGGCGTCATCAAAGGTGGAAAAAGCGTCCCAGTGGCACGAAATGGAATATTGCTTGGATAGCAAATCCATTAAGTGGAAAGTCCGAATCGAAAGCTCACTGTGTGGATGTCATCTGCAGACTGCATTCTTCTGGTTTCCGGAGGAACAGCCTGTGGTGACTGGAAGGCCCAATATACGGAAGTGAGGCTAAGCAGCCATGTGCAGGACGTGACGATTCCTTGGGTGAGCCCAGTACCAGAGCGCTATGTGTCGGCTCTGCAATTATGGAAGCCTCCTTGGATGGCGGGGAATGCCCATGGTCTGCCCCTGCCTTCCCTTGAGGGCTGACCAGGATGTCTTCGGCTGTTCTAAATGGGCCAGCTGGGATGGGGGATAACACCACAACAGTGAGAGTCAAACGTCCTAAGAAACACTCGGGAAGGTTAACCTGGTCAACAAATGCCCGCAGAAGTCGGATGTGTCGGCCTAACGGCGCAAGAACGCAGCTCTGCTGTAAACAGGCACAACGCAATCACGTCCGAAAAAAGTCTCCGGATGAACGCAGAAGAAGAAGAAGAAGAAGAAGAAGAAGAAGAAGAAGAAGAAGAAGAAGAAGAAGAAGAAGGAGAAGTGCCATGCTAACATGCGTGAACGGTAATGGTTCGCCATCTCACACAGTCACCAGAGTCTCGAACCAGGTTCTTGTTCTTGTCCCGACCATGTCAAGCTGCCAGACCATCAAGGTATTTATCCCTTTTGTCTCTCCCTTGCATTTTCCCCACCAAGCTTACCACTTGTCAGACAATTTTCAAGTCCATTTCTCCTCATAACATATTAAAACATATTGACTTTCTACATCTAATTTCCACAATCAATTTCCGTTCTTTTATTTGCCTCTTGAAGGATTGTCTCATTTGATTTTCTGTCCGTCCATGGTATTCTTTGCATTTTTCTCAAAAACCACATTTCATTAGTTGCTTCTTAGCTTGTCTGTTTATTGCCCATGTTTCACACACATACAACAATATCTCCCAAAGATAGGAAGTTTAAAACTGTGCATCAGTTATCTAACCATCGCACTGATAAGTCATGCTTAGAAAATCGCTATGAAGAGAAGTGAAAGTAAGTTAGAATATTAATTACATGATACACAGGCAGCTTTCAGACAAGGGAGAAGAACAAGGGGCCATATCGTCAACATGAGAACTATCCTTGAGAAATGCAGAGAGTACAACTGAGAGCTTCATAATTGCTTCATTTATCAATTATTTGAAATATTCTCATTATCCGTGCCTGTCCCTATTCATTTTATAACCTAACTAGCTGACCCGGCCCGGCTTCGCCCAGACCTTGGTGGGGAGCATCTCATTTAGTTCATATAAGTAGTCATATAGGTTCCCGTTCCCGTTACCGACTGTCTGTCTGTCTGTCTGTCTGTCTGTCTGTCTGTCTGTCTGTCTGTCTGTCTGTCTGTCTGACCCGGCCCGGCTTCGCCCAGACCTTGGTGGGGAGCATCTCATTTAATTCATATAAGTAGTCATATAAGTTCCCGTTCCCGTTACCGACTGTCTGTCTGTCTGTCTGTCTGTCTGTCTGTCTGTCTGTCTGTCTGTCTGTCTGTCTGTCTGTCTGTCTGTCTGTCTGTCTGTCTGACCCGGCCCGGCTTCGCCCAGTCCTTGGTGGGGAGCATCTCATTTAATTCATATAAGTAGTCATATAAGTTCCCGTTCCCGTTACCGACTATCTGTCTGTCTGTCTGTCTGACTGTCTGTCTGTCTGTCTGTCTGACCCGGCCCGGCATCGCCCAGCTCCTGGTGTGGAGCATCTCATTTAATTCATATAAGTAGTCATATAAGCTCACGTTCCCGTTCCCGACTATCTGTCTGTCTGTCTGTCTGTCTGTCTGTCTGTCTGTCTGTCTGTCTGATCCGGCTCGGCTTCGCCCAGCCCCTGATGGGGAGCATCTCATTTAATTCATATGAGTAGTCATATAAGTTCCCGTTCCCGACTGTCTGTCTGTCTGTCTGTCTGTCTGTCTGTCTGTCTGTCTGTCTGTCTGTCTGTCTGTCTGTCTGTCTGTCTGTCTGTCTAATCATTTATTGGTTGCAGTTAGAACAATCTTAGATAAACGGAGACCAACTTACACAAAGCATTAGAAAGAGCACTTGAAAGATCTTTACATCTTCCCCAACAATTAACTTGGGTAAATGGAGCAGCGGCAGCAGCAGCAGAAGAAGAAGAAAAAGGAGGAGTAGGAGCTGGGAGGAGGAAGAGGGAGGAGGAGGGAGGAGGAGCAGAAAGAGAGAAGAGGAGGATGGAGGAGGGAGAGGGAGGAGGGGGAGGAGAAGAGGACGAGGGTAGGAGGTGGAGGAGGGGAGAGGAGGAGGAGGAGGAATATAACGCATATGCCTGTAGATTTAATAATGGCTGAAGTTGTTCCATGTCTTCTTAGAGTTGGCGACAGTGTAAAGAAATATAAAATCTTCAAACTTGATAGAGATAAGGTAACTATTATTTATTCATTCTTTAAGCAAAAAAAGATGAGTTACAATGTTATGCATTATGCATTATTTTTATGAAAACTTTGAAAATGCCTTACAGATTGTATCATTATTTATTATAACTCATATGCCGGTACATAACTATGGACAAAGAGTTTATAAATCTTTGAAAACGATGCCACAATATGACTATAAGTTATACAGAAAAGTTATGCCCCTTGAAATAACTTTTACAGAGTTAAGTCCCCTGAGATATATGAAATTATAATGAAAAATGAAATAATATTGGGTAAGCAGCCGATTTCACACTAAAAAAAATATGACAGTGGGCTGCGCTGGAATGAAAGGAAGACGTGTAGAAAATTTCATCTCAATCGGATGGGCCGTTCGTGAGCGCATAAAGGACATAGGGACATACAGACAGACAGACAGACAGACGGAGATCGCCGTTTATATATAAGATTGTTGTGACCTCCCATACAGCGATGCTAGTTTATCCTACATCTGATCTCGTGTGTGAGACAGAAGACAATGCAGTCAGCGAAAGTTAGATATACACACACTTTAATCAACACAGATGCTACAGAGTTCGTGCCCTGAGTTGAGAATCTCATTGTGTAATCTATGGTAGGAGGCTGAAGAACATGTGGAGATATCAGTATGGAATTAACGTGATTCTTGACCAAAAATCAAAGCAAGTTATATACTTTGTGAACATTTATTAATATAACTGTATATACAAAATATGTACCTGTTTTAATTTGTCAAATTTTTAGTGCTCATTACCATCGGCGTCCCTGTTTGTGAATGCTTAGTGTATATTTATATTTGCAACCACTTTTCTAAGCATTAATGTCCAAACCCTACCGGCCTTCGATCGGCCAGCCTTCTGTCTACATGTATAACATGTAGTAAATATTGCGTTACTAATAATAATAATAATAATAATAATAATAATAATAATAATAATAATAATAATAATAAAATAAAGTATAATTAAAAACACGTAGTAAATGTATACAATGTAATAAATATAAAATATTATTAACGCAAACAGTATTTGATGGTGGTTGGCGGGATGTTTGGTTATCCGCTTACAAAGGAGAAGTAAAGTGCCTCCTCTCTTCCGCTAGCCTACGTGACACCCGTGGGCAAGATGGAGTACCCGCATACCCTCCCACACCCCCCCCCCCTTCCGCCATCAGGGTCACGTCAAAATATGGGTGCAGGTGGTGGATGAAGCTTTAGAGCAGTTGACTTATAGTTGTAGGTTATGGTCTCCAAATTCATGACGGTAGGCAGAGGATGTATTTTTGGAGTCAATGGCTACGGCCATCAACCAGCATGGTCATTGCTAAGAAGGATTGATTGATTGATTGATTTAGGAATTGACATCACAGCATTCGGGACATTCCCATAAGCGCTCCGTCACCATCCTCAGCAGCCAGCGAAGAGTTCCAACACTAATAGTACCAGTAGCAATCTGATTATATGTCCGTCTCGCCTTTCGTCTGAGCGTTGAGAGTCGGTCAGATCCCCTCGTCACTCCTCGATGTTTCATTCTTGCCAGACCATGGTAATCCAGACAACGATGACAGCATCGATGCATTTTTAATGACTTGAGTAATGCCATCAAGAAGTGCAAATGCTCATAATTAAATAGCATAACGAGTGATTTTAATGCTACAGTATAAAGTCAACACAATGGATGCGCTATAGGCAAGTATGGACTTGGGGAATGAAAAAGGTTGCAGACTTTTACAGTGACCAAAACAGCATGATGTGATTATTGGAAACACCTGGTACAGCCTGATTTCTGTTAGCATCGAATGCTGGGTGGCGCTTACCAAACCCGACAGCCCACATTGTCCCAACGGCTTCGGACGGAGGGGCGCAATTGGGAGGGTACACGCCTTATCCTGGTGCGAGGAAATGCAACCTAAAGAAAAAATGTCACGATAGTGCAGACCAGGTCCTAAGTCTTGGTTTTCAGCTGGTACAGTGCTGATACCTAGGTAACTGGTTCAACACCTACACCGAACAGTTGGACTAAAATGTTGACCTATCGTTCTTGACTTGGGGACGTTAATTACAAGTACCTCTGAAGTCGGAGTGGGTTCGCCTGATGGCGAGGGACACTGTTAATAGGTAAAGCTAATCCATACGCAAAATTCAGTTCAGGACTACTAGAATTAGTCTGTATGGACAACGCTTGAGTTTAAAAGCGAGCGAGCGCAAAAAAAAAAAAAGTGCTGGTCTAAGATCGAAGCTCCGACAGGCGGACAGTTGGGGCATTGCTTTGCTGATCCGGCAGCTGATGCAGCTAGTCTTTTTCCAGATGTATTGGTGTTACCTTTTCTCTGGAGTGAACTAGGCAGGCCGAGAGAGGGATCATGCTGCATGGGCAATACAGGGTCTTTATATTTCAGCCCAGGCTTTGTGCTATGGAGAGGTATAACTCTATCTCAGAACCACTATTTATTGTCTTCTTCAACCCTACAAAGGCATTTGATTTGGTCAGCCGTGATGGTCTGTTCAAGGCACTAAAGAAGATTGGCTGCCCACCACTGTGGAATCTTTCCATATAGGCATGAAGGGTATAATCATGCTTGATTTTGCAACTTCAGAAGAGTTTGAAATCAAGAGTTAAGTTAAGCAAGGTTGTGTACAGCTCCCACCCTATTTGGAACATACCTTTCACTTCTACTGAAATATGCCTTTCGTGATCAGCAGGCTTGTCCATGGGACACATTTTTCAATCCCATCCCATCCCATCCCATGGTAATTTATACCTGTCCCACCCCATCCCATCCCATGGGATTCCCATTATAATATTAATATGGAATAGAGTTCAAATAAAATTATGAAATTAATGAACGTTTAGGGTTAGTACTAAATAGGACTACATGTACAAAGAGACATGTAAAACAACAGAATTTATTACTTTTAATATTCAAGATTATTTTATTAAAATAATGTTTAATCTAAATATGACAATTCAGTGTCTTTCTGACACTCTCATTCTGTTTCTGAGTCACTCTGCTCATTCAGCACATTATCAATTTCCTGCTGATCGACTGTTTCTAATAATTCAGTTAATCCAGGTAATCCTTGAATCATTTCCACAATTTTCATCTTACATACAAATCTGATATACACAAAGTTTATAGCGAGAGATGGTAACATCCGTTTTCGTAACTTACTCAATATAAATCCAGCTGTACTAAATAAGCGCTCTACTGCCGCTGAGGACACTGGTATGGCCAAAGCAATTTTCGCACTTGCTTTTAGTAGTGAAAACCTATGTTCATTTCCCCAATAATTTAATGGTTGTGAAGTTGGTT
This sequence comes from Cepaea nemoralis, assembly GCA_014155875.1. Lineage (NCBI taxonomy): Eukaryota > Metazoa > Mollusca > Gastropoda > Stylommatophora > Helicidae > Cepaea > Cepaea nemoralis. Next base: position 53,974 of record JACEFZ010010049.1, on the reverse strand, counting down.
GCCGTAATTTCTGATACATGGTGACTTCATCCTCAAGGCAATTGTTTCTGGGGTCATCAAACTTAAGTGCTTTGTTAGGTGAAGGATAAAAAAATAAGTCAAAATCACTTGTCGGCTTTTGTTCTACAATTCCTACTACTTCACATGCAACAGATGATTCACAAGAAATATTTAAATCCTTGATGAATGAAATAACAGTTGGAACAACAGACTTAGAAAAAGCGATCTAATCATTGGCCCATTTATTGGCGACCACGTTCCGTTTCTTCTTAGTAACAACTGACTTGACCATGCCTTCTATGTTCTCTTTACTGTCAACCCCAGTAAGGAATGCTGCAGTAATTGCCAGAGAACTGCCGCAATGTGGCCAAAGTTTTTCTCCAATAATTTTCTGAAAGTTCTGACAATATTTCTTCACCATGCTGCTGGAAATTTCTTCGTCAATATCAACAATAACTTTGTACAACTGATAGTCTAGGAGGAAGTATATAACAGCAGATTAAATGAGATGTAGCACCACCAATTTCTAGTTTGTCAAAAAAAGTTGTGAATTTCTCATGTATGTACAGCATTCCTTTAATCTGAGCAATATTCGGAATGTTGTTTAAGAATTCTTCATCATTTTCAGTAAAATAATGCGAGTAATTTTTTTAATGGACAATGAAACGTTGGTAATATGATCGCCATTCACATGTTACAGATTTTGATGGTATGCAAAATGGCCGCGGTGGTGCCTTTGCCTGACGTGGATTGTAATATGTTTCAATAAATGAAAGTTGATTCATGAACTGATCCAGTTCAGAAATCACGCATCTGCTGAAGCTATCAGTAATGCTTGTTGATAACCTTTGCTCAGTACAACCAGATCGATGCATTTCTGTATCGGTATCAAACCGTCCATCAAATGCTACCGTCATGGTTGCTATATTATCAGTATACACAAACAATGGACTGGAGAATGTGGTAGATTCGGCAAGAAATTCACGTGAAAAAAAAAAAAAAAACTGCGTAAATTGTGCAGTATGAGATTGATTACTATCAAAGTTTATAAGAGATAGAGGAAAAGTAATCCATTCTCAATTTTGATCTAGTCCACATGCAATAATTCCCCCATATGGCGAAATATATGTTTGTCTTGCAGACCAAAACTAAACTATTCCTGAAATTGCACATTCTGGATCTTGTGCCATATTTTGAAACAAGTTTTGAAACTGCAGTTTGGCCAATTTTCCTTGCGCCAAAATAGAACGAGTCACTGTTTGCCGTGATATAGTGTAATGATATACCTTGTTTGCAGTGTGAGGATAAAAAAGGGTTTAAAAAGGTAAATATAAGCGTAGCTCTGACGTAGATCAAGTTGCCATGACATGTCTACTGTCCCATGTGTCCCATTGGAAATACAAATGTGTGCTATCCCATCTCATCCCATCCCATGGGATTCCCATCGGAATCCCATTCCCATGGACAAGTCTTGTGATCAGTATGGTGGTGTATATACATTTACTCACGCTCAAATGGCAGACTCTACAATGCTCAGAGATTGAAGGCCACAACCAAAATTAGGAGGGTACTGATCAGATAGTAGCTGTTTGCAAATGATGCTGCAATTACGACCCACTCTGAGGAAGAATTACAACGTCTACTATCAATCTTTATTGACGACGCCGAACTGGAGATAGTAGACCATTTTACATATTTAAGATCAGATGTAAATTATCCTTAGATCAGGAAATAAATATCAGGATTGGTAAGACGGCAACAACAATGAACATGTTTACAAAAAGAGTATCAGAGAACAGGAAGCTTACTGCCAAAACTAATATCTTTACCTATCAAGCCTGTGTCCTTAGTACTCTTCTTTATGGCAGTGAAGTCTGGACAACTTACTCACACCAAGAGAAGCGTTTTAACAGCTTTCATATGCTGTGTCTGTGAAGAATACTTGGTATTAAGTGGCAAGACAAAATCACAAATACTGAAGTATAGGAAAGATCAGGTTGTGTGACGGTATATTCCATACTCAGTCTTAGCAGACTTAGATGGATAGGACATGTTAGGAGGATGGATGATGGTAGAATACCAAAGGACATCTTTTTTGGTGAATTATAGATGGGTAAGAGATCTCAGGGTCGGCCTCTATAATGATACAAAGATGTGTGTAAGCGGGACATGATTGATACAGGCATTGACAATGCACATTGGGAGCAAGTCGCCGCTGAACGTGTTGCATGGAGGGCAAACATCAGAAATGGAATAAAGACAAAGGAGAAAATGATTGCAGACAGGTCACACACTGAGCGTGTGAGACGTAAGAAGGTGCGTGATGGTGAAAATGACGATGTGTACACATGCATCCATTGTAGAAGAACATTTACAGCGCGAATTGGTCTAATCAATCACATTTACTACTGCCATGGGTTATAGTTATTATGCCTTTGTGAAGCACAATTTAACAAACTATCGTATGCCAAGACGGCAAGGTGCAAATGAATAGTATCAGCAACATCCAAGAAGATTATTGTCAGGAAGAGTCCTGACAATAAGATCATAATCCAGACTGATTACATCCTCTTCAATTGAAGATTTCGAAATGGCTTAAAAGTCGCAAAAACTATACAAAATGCAGACTACTACAGTGACCATAGATTAATTGTAGTCGATAGGCATATACAATTAAAGAAAGTCAAATATACACTAGGAAACACAAAATGTGTTCTCTATGGATCAGACGAGTGAGGAGATAAAATATAAATTCAGCGTAGAAGTAAAAAAAAAAAATTGTTGCATTGTCTAATGGGCAGCCAGGCTGCGTAAACAACTATCCCAAAAATAAAGGTGATCAGACAAGAAATGGATGACAGGAGACACCTTAAAACTAATGGAAATAAGAAGTAATATCAAAAATAACCATGAAAAATATGAAGAGATTCACCGGAAAATTAGGAAATTGTGCAGAGGCAAGGTTTTGTTGTTTGAGGAAAACTGCAGGGAAAATGAAAACCAACATAATATTCGTAATACTAAATTAATAAACAAAAGAATTCATGACAACACTAAGAAAAGAATACACATATTAACGGTAAACCTAAAAACTAACTATGGTAAAATCATAAAAGAAATCAAACATCAGACTTTAACTGCATTGCCAGATTATGTGAAAGATTTTTATAACGATTTAAGTATGATATTTCATATAATAATGAAGGACCACGAGTTTTGAAAATGGAAGTTAAGAAAGCTCTTAACCATATGAAAACTGGCAAAACAAAAGGTCCAGACAATATCACAAAAGACATGGTCAATTCCTTAGTAGAATAGTTATCCTGCCCCCTGTTTCGTCACAAAAGCCCTCATCAATTGACCTTTGACCAACACGGGATGCAACTCATGAATAACCAATCAAATGGATTATCGCGGTTTCTTCCCTTCAGAGAACTTTATTTTTTATTAAATGATTTTATTTGTTTTATTTATTTTGTAATTGAAAATAAAAGAAAACGATTATTAGTAGTTATAAGTGATCGGGCTTTAAACACTATCATCATACAGGGTGCAGAGCTTCAAATGACAAACTTAATAAAGTAAAGATGGTGGTTAGTAGCGGGTGTTGTGGTCGGGATGTATGTATGTATGTATGTATGTATGTATGTATGTATGTATGTATGTATGTATGTATGTATGTATGTATGTATGTATGTATGTATGTATGTATGTATGTATGTATGTATGTATGTATGTATGTATGTATGTATGTATGTATGTATGTATGTATGTATGTATGTATGTATGTATGTATGTATGGATGGATGGATGGATGGATGGATGGATGGATGGATGGATGGATGGATGGATGGATGGATGGATGTATGTATGTATGTATGTATGTATGATTGTATGTATGTATGTATGTATGTATGTATGTATGTATGTATGTATGTATGTATGTATGTATGTATGTATGTATGTATGTATGTATGTATGTATGTATGTATGGATGGATGCATGCATGCATGCGTGTATGGATGTATGTATGTATGTATGTATGTATGTATGTATGTATGCATTCATGTATGTATGTATGTATGTATGTATGTATGTATGTATGTATGTATTTATGTATTTATGTATGTATGTATGTATGTATGTATGTATGGATGGATGTATGCATGCATGCATGCATGTATGTATGTATGTATGTATGTATGTATGTATGTATGTATGTATGTATGTATGTATGTATGTATGTATGTATGTATGTATGTATGTATGTATGTATGTATGTATGTATGTATGTATGCATGTATGCATGTATGTATACATACATACATGCATGCATGCATGCATGCATGCATGTATGTATATATGTATGTTTGTATGTGTGTATGTAGTTAGGGCAGGGTGGAAGGCACGTTGGGATCTGGTGGGTAAAGGCGCAGAGGTTGGGGCATGGTAGCACGGGCACGTGGAGTGGGGCAAGGGGGTTCAAACCCTCTAGCCGTGGCGGGTGTCATATGAAAACCGGAACAGGTAAGCATGTAAATATGGCGGTTATATGATCTGCAGAGGAATATATTTGCCTATTCACCATCATCATACTGGTTATAATGCTTCAAATGAAAACTTTTAAAAGTAATAATGGCCGATATTATTGATTGTAGCTGGTATCGCTTAGTGAAATTCGTTGGTAAGGGGTGGGTGAGTGGAGTAGTAACTAGATAATTGCTTCTGAACACTATTATTATATGGTTTCAGAGCTTCAAATGAAAACCTTAAAAAGGTAAAGATGGTCGGTATTAGCGGATGTAGTGGGTATGGCGTGTTGAAAATCGTTGGGAAAGGGTGGGTGAGTGTCGAGTAGCCAGATAAGTGCTTTTGGACACTATCATCATACAGTTTCAGAGCTTCACATGAAGACCTTAAAAAAGCTAAAATGAGCGATATTATTGATTGTAGTGGGTATGGTGTAGTAAATATGTTAATAATTGGTGGGTGAGAAATGGGGTAGCTAGGTAAGTGCTTCTAAACACTATCATCATAAGTTTTCAGAGCTTCAAATGAAAACACTAAAAAGGTAAAGATGGCCGATATGATTGATTGTAGCGGTTATGGTGTAGTGAAAATCGTTGGTAAGGGTGGAGAAGTGGCGGGGGTGCCAGATAAGTGCTTTCGAACACTATCATCATACGGTTTTCAGAGTTTCAAATAAATAATTTAGAAAGTAAAAATGAGCGATATTATTGATTGCAGTGGGTATGGTGTAGTGAAATTCGTTAATAAGGGGTGGGTGAGTGGTGGAGTAGCTAGATAAGTGCTTCTGAACGCTGTCATCATAAGTTTTCAGAGCTTTAAATGAAAACCTTAAAAAGGTAAAGATTGCCGACATTATTGATTGTAGTGATTATGGTGTAGTGAAATTCGTAGTTACGGGGTAGATGAGTGGTGGAGTGGGTAGATAGGTTCTTATGAACACTATCATCAAACAGTGTTCAGAGCTTCAAATAAAACTTGAAAAAGTAAAGCTGGCCGGCTTTATCATCTGTATCGGGTATGGCTTAGTGAAATTCGTAGGTAAAGTGTGGCTGAGTGGATGAGTAGCTAGATAAGTGCTTCTGATCGTTATTAATGGTGAGCGAGTGATGGAGTGGCTAGATAAATACGTCCAGACCTTGTTATGAACCGGTGGAGGTCTAGATAAAGACTCTCGATCATTTTTAAAGGGTGGGTGAGTGGAGGAAAGGCTAGATAGGTGCTTCTGATCATTTTTAAGCGGTGGTCGAATAAGAATATCTAGAGTGATTACAGTATAAATCTAACCTACTGAACTACCCACAAACGGTGTTCATACATAGTATGACACACCATTATCTACAGCCTCCACCCATTACAATCAACACCAGTAGCATCACAAAACTGTGACAACCAAAAGCAGTCAGCGAGGCAAGCCCCAGGCACGTCTTCTGCTCTTATTATTTTCTTGTGGTGATATGTAATGGGCACATGAAACTGTTCTTCTTTAGCTAATTCCTTAACCAATCGATGAATCCTGTGATGTCGGTTCCTAAATCAATCAATCAATCAATCAATCAATCAATCAATCACCACTATCGTTTCCGGGACCTCCACAATGGGATGGTATACATTATATGGTGACCTTATGGCAACTGCTAAGTTCAGGAAGTAGTGTCCTTAGTACTGGCAATTTCCCAGACTAGATCGTATCAAGCACTGATTGTGCATAGGTCAATAGCACCTAATAGTACAGTCGAGACACGTGGACAGGCACGTCTTCTGCTCTTATTATTTTCTTGTGGTGGTATGTAATGGGCACATGAAACTGTTCTTCTTTAGCTAATTCCTTAACCAATCGATGAATCCTGTGATGTTGGTTCCTAAATCAATCAATCAATCAATCAATCAATCAATCAATCACCACTATCGTTTCCGGGACCTCCACAATGGGATGGTATCCATTATATGGTGACCTTATGGCAACTGCTAAGTTCAGGAAGTAGTGTCCTTAGTACTGGCAATTTCCCAGACTAGAGCGTATCAAGCACTGATTGTGCATAGGTCAATAGCACCTAATAGTACAGTCGAGACACGTGGACAATAGTTACATCAGGTCAAAGATGGCGTTGCACCCGATCACACGTGGTAAATTGCTACAACCAGAATAAGTGCTCACTGGCTACAGCTGGTGAAAGATGGTGTAGCAGCCGATCACACGTGGTTAAATGGCTACAACAAGACCACATACTCACTGGCTAAAGCCGATCAAAGATGGCGAGGCTTCCTGTCACATGCATAAATACACAACCAGACCACTTGGGTCATAGTTACAGCTGGCCAATGATGCTGTCGCAGTCGATCACATGTGTAATGGTACACCCAAGACACGGGCTCACGGGCTAAAACCAGTCAAAGATAGCCCTACTTCCGGTCACATGCATAAGGGTACAGCCAGTACACGTGGCTAATGACTCAACTGTCAAAGAAGGCGCTGCATCCAGTGACATGCATAACAATACAACCGAAACACGTGGCTAATGACTCAACCGGTCAAATATGGCGTCGCATTAGGTCACATGTGTAATGGTGCATCCGAGACACGCCGTTAAGAGGGATACTATAGAAAAAGGATGTCCTATCGGTTGTCGAGCCAGGGAACATAATTCATGATGTATGGGAGTGATTCCATTACATAGTCAACAGTGCATCTGAAGGCTATAATGGTCACCCTTCTCTCTCTCTCTCTCTCTCTCTCTCTCTCTCTCTCTCTCTCTCTCTCTCTCTCTCTCTCTCTCTCTCTCTCTCTCTTCTATATCCCTGTAGTCCTAATGTCACCGAGTAACACCAAAGGACACCCTGGCATAACTACAACATAAACCGGTCTCTTAAACAGCATATACGCGTGTAAACAAGTCATCACAGTGTCCGACTACGCCTTTCTCATACTCATGGTGCAGAGATGTAATCACCGATGCTAGTCGGGGAAGCCGTATCTGTACGTAACATCTATCGGGTCATATGTCGATGAGTGGCTAGTGCATGATATAACAGATGTATAATATTACATACGAACACAACAAACTGTCCCGACTCAACCTTAGGTAATGCATGTAACATGACATGTCACGTGTCCGCTGTCATATCCAGCGACGTTATCAAAGTAGCAGAAACCCATTTAAAAGACCAATATATGTTTTTCAGTGTGCCTGCTCTGTACCACACTTCACAGCCAGACAAAGTACAGCTTCTATGTACCACTTCAACAGTCAAATAAGAAAATATGTTAGACAAAATATTAAAAACTATTTGTCAAATACAGAAACAGCACGTCCAAACTTATAACATGTAGGAGCATTTGTTAACCTAGCGGGGAAAATATCAACCAGGTAGGAAAAGCTGTTAGTCAAATATGAAAAATATTGACCACTTAACCAAATATCTTGTCCAAATTTATGAAAAGTAGAAAAATTTGTTAGCCAAATGGGAAAAAGATTGACCAAGTAACGAAATATCTCAGCCAAACGTATGAAAAGTAGGAAACTTTGTTAAACAAGTGTAAAAATGTTTCAGCCAAAGAGAGAAATACCTCACCCAAACTTATAAAAAGTAGGAAAATTAGTTAACCAAAAATGTAAAAGTTTGGCCAAATTTCAACCAAACTTATAAAAAGTAAGAAAATCTGTTAGCCAAATGGGAAAAATTTCGGTAAAATACAGAAATATCTCAACCAAACTTATAAAAGGTAGGAAAATTGTTAACCAAATGCGAAAGATACTGACCATGTAGGAAAATTTGGTAACCAAGTGTGAAAAATATGGTACACGTTACGAAATATCTCGTCCACACTTATGAAAACTAGGAAAATTTGTTAGTCAAACAGGAAAAAGCATGGCCAAATAAGAAAATGTGTTAGCCACATGGGATAAATATTGACCAAGTAACGAAATACATCGTCCAAACTTATGAATAGTAGGAAACTTTATTAACCAAAGGTGAAAAAATGTTTCCCAACATAGGAAATATCGCATCCAAACTTATGAAAAGTAGGGTACTTTGTTAACCAAATGTGAAAAATAGTCGCCAAGTAAAGAAATATTGCACCTAAACTTATAAAATGTAGGAAACTTTTGTTAAACAAAGGCAAACAAATATTGTCCAAATTTTAACCAAACTTTATGAAAAGTAGGAAAATTTGTTAACCAAATGGGAAAATTTTTGACAAAATTTCATCCAAACTTATAAATATCTCAACCAAACTTGTGAAATGTAGGAAAATTCGTCGACCAAATAGGAAAAACGTTGGCCAAACACAGAAATATCTAGACCAAACTTATAAAAATCTCGTGCAAACTTATAAAAAGTAGGAAACTTTGTTAACTAAATGAAAATTTTTTTGATCAAAATAGGAAATAGCTCATCAAAATTTATGCAAAGTAGAAACAATTGTTAACCAAATGGGAAACATCTTGGCCAAGTAAGAAAATTTGTTAATCAAATGGGAAAACATAGACCAAGTAAAGAATACATCGGACATATTTATGAAAAATCGGAAACTTTGTTAACCAAAGGTGAAAAAATATCAACCAAAGAGAGAAATATTTCAACTAAGCTTAGAAAAAGTAGGAAAATGTGTCAGCCAAATGGGAAAAAGGTCGACCAAACACAAAAATATCTCAACCAAATTTATAAAAAAAAAGAGAAAAGATTACCCACAAACGGTGTTCATACACAGTATGATACACCATTATCTACAGCCTCCATCCCATTACAATCAACACCAGAAGCATCACAAAACTGTAACGAAATATCTCGGCAAAACTTATGAAAAGTAGGAACAATTGTTAACCATATGGCAAAAATCTTGGCCAAGTAAGAAAATTTGTTAACCAAATCGGGAAAACATTGTCACCGTCCAAACTTATGAAAAATAGGAAACTTTGTCAACCAAATATGAAAATTTTGGTGAAGTAAAGAAATATTTCAAACAAACTTATGAAAAATAGGAAACTTTGTTAACCAAGTTTGAAAAACAATTTCAACCTAACTTATAAATATCTAAGCCAAACTTATGAAAAGTAGGAAACTTTGTTAACCAAATGTGAAAATGTTGGCCAAATTTCAAACAAACTTATGAAAAGTAGGAAAATCTGTTAACAATAGTGAAATTTGTTTTGCCACGTTTCAACTAATCTTATAAAATTCTTAGTCAAACTTATGAAAAGTGGGACAATTTGTTAACCAAAATGTGAAAAGTTTGGCCACATTTCAACCAAACTTATAAATTTCTCAGTCACACTTATGAAAAATAGGAAACTTTGTAAACCAAATGTGAAAAGTTTGGTCAGATCTCAACGATTCTTATAAAAAGTAGGAAACTTTGTTAACAAAATGTGAAAAACGTTGGCCACATTTCAACTAAACTTACACCTATCGCATCCAAACTTATAAAAATGAGGAAAATCAGTTGACCAAAGGGGAAAAACGTTGGCCTAATACATAAATATCTCGACCAAACTTTCAAATATCGCAACCAAACTTATAAAAAGTAGAAAAATTTCTTAACCATGTGGGAAAACTGTCTCACGTTGTCATTTCACATCCGCAATAGCGTCAAGTCTCCAACCAACCAGCAGTGTCTGTTATGAAGTCGACCTTTTCTTAAAAACACGTATGCCTTATTGACCCCTTGAATACCACATACCTCATCTTCTAACCGACTTTCAGCGTTTCATACTACTTAACAGTAACATTCTCGTTGATTACACCACAACCGCTTTTCTGCTGACTGGGCAAATGACCAACCTACTAGAGATAATAATCTGTCCCCTATGCAAACAACAGTTGTATTTCAAAAAATTAAAAGTATCTTATGCAATAAGTCACTATCATTGAATCAAAAATTAAAATGTCTACAATAAAATTGTACAAAAATTACCACTTAAATTTCTCTTTATTGTTTCCAATGTGAATGTTTCATGTTGAAATTTATACAGCTATTTCTGTATTTGGCCAACATTTTTAATACTTTGTCTAACACATTTTCTTATTTGACTGTTGAAGTGGTACATCGAAGCTGTACTTTTGTCTGGCTGTAAAGTGTGGTACAGAGCAGGCACACTGAGAAACGTATATTGGTCTTGGAAATGGGTTTCTGGAGAAAGATGTAAAGACCCGTATGGACACATAGAGAGGTAATGAAAGTGTAGATGTCTACGTGATAACGTCGCTGGTTATGACAGCGGACACGTGACATGTCATGTTACATGCATTGCCTAAGGTTGAGTCGGGACAGTTTGTTGTGTTTGTGTGTAATATTATACATCTGTTATCATGAACTAGCCACTCATCGCCGTATGATCCGATAGCTGGTACGTACAGATACGGCTTCCCCGACTAGCAACGGTGATCACATCTCTGCACCATGAGTATGGGAAAGGCGTAGTCGGACACTGTGATGACTTGTTTACACGCGTATATGCTGCTTTCGAGACTGGTTTATGTTGTAGTGATGCCAGGGTGTCCTTTGGTGTTACTCGGTGACACTAGGACTACAGGGATACAGAAAAGAGAGACAGAGAGCGAGAGAGAAGGGTGACAAGTTTAGCCTTCACATGCACTGTTGACGATGTAATGGAATCACTCCCATACACTGTGATCATCATGAATTAGGTTCCCTGGCTCGACAACCGACAGGACACCCTTTTCTGTAGTATCCCTTTTAACCATTACACCATTACACATGTGACTGGATGCGACGACATCATTGACTGGTTCAGTCGTTAGCCACGTGTTTCGGTTGTATCGTTATACATATCACTGGATGCAGCGCCATCTTTGACCGGTTGAGTCATTAGCCACGTGTACTAGCTGTACCCTTATGCATGTGACCGGAAGCAGGGCTATATGTACCATTACACATGTGATCAGCTGCGGCACAATCATTGGCCAGCTGTAACTATGACCCACGTGGTCTGGTTGTGTCCTTATTCATGTGACAGGAAGCATCGCCATCTTTGATGGGCTTTAGCCAGTGAGTATGTGGTCTGGTTGTAGCCATTTAACCACGAGTTATCGGCTGCTACGCCATCTTTCACCAGCTTTAGCCGGTCAGCATGTTGTCTGATTGTAGTCATTTAACCATATGTGATCGGGTGCAACGCCATCTTTAACCTGATGTAACTATTGTCCACGTGTCTCGACTGTACCATTAGATTCGATTGACCTATGCAAAATCAGTGCTTGATACGCTCTATTCTGGGAAATTACCAGTACTAAGGACACTACTTTCTGAACTTAGCAGTCGGCATAAGGTCACCATACAGTGGATACCATCCCATTGTGGAGTACCCGGAATCAGTAGCGGCTATCGATTGGTTAAGGAAGTAGCAAAAGAATAACAGTCTGATGTGCCCGTTACATACCACCAACAGAAAATATGTAAAACAGAAGACATGCCTGGCGCTTGCCTCGCTGACTGCTTTTGGTTGTCACAGTTTTGTAGTGCTTCTGGTGTTGACTGTAATGGGATGGAGGCTGTAGATAATGCTGTGTCATGCTATGTGTGGACACCTTTTGTGGGTAGTTCAGTCGGTTAGATTTATACTGTAATCCCTCTAGATATTCTTATTACAGCATGTCTAGACAGCAGATTGTAAGTATGTGTACCGTTATACCGTAACCGTACTTCCAGTTGTTTTCGAGTATTTACAGTCCCACCCCAAACGCTTTTCCCCAAAAAAGGTTCAGGCATGTTCAGGCGATTTCACAGCTGTGGGATCGGTATGAGACACCCCTGGTTTTCCGTGAATACAGGTCTATAGACGTCCACGTAGTTCACCCCGCATACATAACCCCGTGATGAGTCACCCAGGCTGTAACCCTCAACTCAACTAACTGCGAGCTCATACATCAGACTTTAATATAAGACTTACTCTCTGGCTCTTATCAAGGAACGGATGTATTTTTCTAGCCGCTCCGCCACTCGAAAACCCATTAACACTAATCAGAAGCACCTATCTAGCCTTCCTCCACCCATCCACCCTTTAACAATGAACGAGAGTCTATCTAGCACCTCCTCCAGTTCTTAACAAGGTCCAGCGGCATTTATCTAGCCACTTCACCACTCGCTCATCCCTTAATAACGACCAGAAGCACTTATCTAGCTACTCAATCACTCACCCACCCCTTACTAACGAATTTCACTATGCCAAACACACTACAATCAATTATATCGCTCATTTTTCCTTTTTAAGGTGTTTATTTGAAGCTCTAATAATCGTATGCTGATAGTGTTCGGGGGCACTTATTTGGCTACACCGCCACTCACCCACTTCTTACCAACGATTTTCACTACACCATACCCACTACATCCGATAATACCGGCCATCTTTACCTTTTTAATATTTTTATTTAAAGCTCTGAAACCGTATGATGATAGTGTTCAGAATCACTTATCTAGCCACCACACTACGCATCCACCCCTTACCAATGAATTTCACTAAACCATACCCGCTACAATCAATTATATCGGCCATTATTACTTTTTGTGGTTTTCATTTGAAGCTCTGTGATCCGTATGATGATGATGTATGGGTGACTACATTATTCTGCAGATCATATCCGTCCATCATGTGCCATGCCGGTAAGCGTGGGCGGTCATGTTTTTCCATCTCACTCGATCACCAGAGTCGTGGATCAGCTCAGTGTTTCTGTCTCGACCATGCCACGAGGCCAAGCCATCCAGGTATTTGCTTCTACGTCTTCCTCTTGGTCTGTTCCCTTCGATCTTACCAGTTGTCACCAAGTTCTCCAATTCATTTCGTCTCATAACATGCCCAAAAATTTTGACTTTCTGCGTCTAATATCTCTAATCAGTTTACGATCTTCATTTGTTTCTTGGAGGACTTGCTCATTGGTCTTTCTGGCTGTCCATGGTATTCTTTGCATTTTCCTCAGAAACCACATTTCTACAGCCATCAGATGTTTTTCAGCTTGACTGCTCATTGTCCAAGCTTCACATCCATATAAAAGTACAGGTTCTATGTAGCACCTCAACACTCTTTTTCTCGTTTCAATTGACATCTTTTTATTGGTCAGTATGTTTTTCATCTTGCTAAAGGCTACTTTTGCCATGGCGATTCTTGTTCTAATCTCTTCAAGGCATCTCCCATCCGATGTTATTACTGTTCCGAGATAATTGTACCTATTCACTTGTTGAAGAATATTCCCATTTACTTGTATATTACATTGCGGTATTTCCTTCTTCCTAGTGACTACCATAATATGTCTTTTTACAATTTAATTCTAACCCTCGTTGGTCACTGTGTGTAACAACCGCATCTACTAAATGTTGCAGATCCTGTTCATTGTCTGCAATCAAGACTGTATCATCTGCATATCTAATGTTATTGATGCATCGTACCCCAATGTTGATTCCTTCCATATCTTCAATATTTCTGAAAATACTTTCACTGTACAGGGAAAACATACCTGGAGACATTACACATCCCTGTCTCACACCTCTCTGAATAGGCTGATATTGGCCTACTTCATTATCAACTCTTATGGCAGCTTGTTGTTTCCAATATATGTTTTGTTTTACACGTCTAAGGTCTTTTCCATCAATTTGTAGATCTTCAAGCATCCTTATCATGTCGACATGTCTCACTTTATCGAAAGCTTTTGTGTAGTCAATAAAGCAAAGGTGTAGATCTTTGTTTACTTCTATAGATCGTTCAATTACGGTTCTCAGTAAATACACAGCATTTACTGTACCCCTTCCTTCTACAAACCCACATTGTTCTTCTCCTATTTCAGGTTGTATGTTCCTCCTAATTCTTTGCATGATAATTCTTAGCAAAATCTTCGTGATGTGCCTCATTATACTAATTGTTCCTTGTTGATCACATTCCAAGGCTCCTGATTTCTTTGGGATTGCGATAAATACAGAGCTACATAATTCATGAGGTATATTTCAGATCATATAACTACCATATTTACATTATTACCTATTACGGTATTCATATGACACCCCCCTCCCGCTGCTCGAGGGTTCGAACCCCTCGCCCCACTCCGTGCGCCCACACCACCACGCCCCAAACTCTGCGCCCTCACCCACCTCATCCTCACATGCCGTCCACCCTGCCCCATACTCACACACACATACACACACACATCCGACCACTACATCCGCTACTAACCACCATCTTTACTTTATTAAGGTTGTCATTTGAAACTTTGCACCCTGTATGGTGATAGTGTTTAAACCCCGATCACTAATAACTACTAATAATCGTTATCGTTTATTTTCAATTAAAATATAAATAAAAAATATAATCATTTTAAAGAAAGTTCTAAGGGGATGAAACCGCGATAACCCAGTCGATTTGTTATTCATGAGTTGCATACCTTGTTAGGTCAAAGGTCAATTGATGAGGGCTTTTCTGACGAAACAAGGGGGCGGGATAACCCCGTAAAAATTATTTATGGCGGTGTCCACCTTAAAATCCGCCTAAAATGCTTACCTGCGAGCTTGTGAGCTCGCTCATTCCCTTGTACTCCCGCATGCCCTGGCACGAAAATGAAACTAATCTTTGCCAGCCGAGACCGCTCCAGAGACAGCAACCAGTCTCTTCGGATCTCCCCCATCTTTATCCTCTTGAGCATGTTCATTGAGTCGCTAAGGAAACATGCCCTGTGTCTCGAGCCATGTTATTGCTTTACTTACCTCCATGACTTCCATAGTCAGGCTACTTATGGTTTCAGTGAAAGCACCAGAGTCCCCCTTCACAATTCTCCCTCCGGTCTGAGCCGTAAAGGCCCATGAGCTTCTCACATGTCGGACGACCGACCCATCTGTGTAAATGACAGCATCACCGTCTAGGGAATTCTCGAAAATCAACGCTTGTTCTTCCGCCTCCACAACTGCCGGGTTTTCTTGTCTGCATTTTCTATCTAGTTGGATGCAAACTGAAAAGGATGTACAGAAATCTGTTGGCACTTGTACCCACTCCTCGCCAGGTTCTAAGTCCTCAAGTGAACACACCTGTTGAAGAATGTCTTCGGCTTGACCCATCCACGACCGTCCTCTTTTTAACCTACTGCCCTTCACCTTCATAATTTCACTATGCAGTGGATGTTGTGTGTTTGCGTTAACTCTGAGTTTGGCGTGAGCTCTGCAGACTTGTATTCTGTCTTCAATGGTTGGAAAATCAAGAAGGTAGCGCATCGCCCTGCATGCTGTATCTTTTGTACATCCAAGAATAATGCGCATAGCTTCATTCTGTATCCTTTCCATCCTTTCTATCTGCTTACGGCTGAGAGCCAGGATTGCCATCGCATACTCAAAAACAGACATGACCAGCCCTTCGTATAGAAGACATAGATGGCGCTGCTCACAGTTTGCTGCGTCATCACCCGCATCGCAGCCAACCCCCGCTTGGCCTTTGTTATCACCTGATCTATGTGCTCATTATAAGCAAGGCTTCGATCAAACCGTATCCCCAAGTAATTCATTGCCTGCGTTCTTTCCATCGTCTCTAAACACAGATTTACAGTTGGTGTTGAAGTGTTGACAATATGATTATTCAACGAGAACCAAGTCACTTTTGCCTTTGTTGGGTTGACCATTGCCCCAGCATCAACACACCAAGTACTTATGCGATTGAGTTCGGTTTGTAGTTCCACAGCAACCTGATCTCTATCCTTACCCTGGCGATACACTAAAACATCGTCGGCATATGACAATGTCCTACCAGGTCCAGTGATCTGCTCACTGGTGATTCTCACAGTGTAGGCGTTGAACAGTACCGGAGATAATGGTGATCCCTGTGGTAGGCCAGGATATATTGTTGTTTGTTCCGACGTCCAACTGCCACATCTAAAAACTGCTTTCCTTTGGAAGAGGGCTGCAGCGATCCAACTAAGGAGGAATGGACTTATTTTGAGTTCAAGAAGCTGAAGCATTAAAAAATCCAATGGTACTCTGTTGTACGCGTCCTCAAGATCAATCGCTGCAGCAAAGGTTTCAATGCCTGAGTGGAAACCTTCATAGACATCATGGGAAAAAACTGCTGCATTGGTCCAGGTTTCTCTTTTTGGACGGTACCCACCCAGGGTAGGTGGGAAAACACCTTGCCTCTCTAGTTGGCTTGATATTTTCCTGGCAATTAACTTCTCCAGCAGCTTGCCTATTGTATTCTGCATGGTTATTACTCAATATCCCTGAATTTTTGTGAGGTCTTTGCCTGGCTTCAGCAAGGGAATCAGATAGCTGTGTAACCATTCCTCCTTGATGCTAGCACTCTCTATACTGTTGTTGTACATGTCTGATAGTTCCTCTAGCTCGTTGTCGGTACACCTATTGATGTCGTTGTATCTTATGCCATCTGGCCCTGTAGCGCTGTTTTTTGATCGTCGAAGCACAAGTAGAAGTAGAAGATGATGATGATGATGATGATGATAATGATGATGATGATGATGATATATCCACTGCAGTAAATATCACTCACCATTTTGGTTAATATATCTACTCCAAATTTTCCCATTGCTTCTAATTCTTCTATTGTGATTCTGTGTGGACCAGCTGTTTTTCATTCATTCATATGCTTGATGGCGTCATCTACTTCTTCTGTTAGAATAGGAGGACCTTTTAAGTTACTTTCTTCTGTTAATTCTGCCCTTTCTCCATCATATAAGTCTCTTATATACTCATTTCACCTCTTCATTATAGCATCTTCCTTCAATAATATCTAGATAGGTAGAAAAAAAAAACACACACAACCCGAAATAGGGAAAGAACAATGTGGGTTTGTAGAAGCAAGGGTATAGTAACTGCTGTGTATAAGTTGAGAACATTAATTGAGCGTTCAACTAGAAGTAAACAAAGACCTACACCTTTGATTACTTGACTACACAAAGGCTTTCCGATAAAGTAAGACATGTCATTATAAAAATGCTTGCAGATATACAAATTGATGAGAAAGGGGAAAGCCCTTAGACTTGTTAAAAAGATATATTGGAAACAACAAGCTGCCATAAAGATTGATAATGAAGTAGGTCAATATCAGCATATTAAGAGAGGTATGCTGATTTCTCCAGATCCCGCCGCCGCCCCTCCCCCCCTCCCCCAATACAATGAAAATATGATAAATTTAGAAGACATGAGAGGAAATCGCTATTGGGGAGGGGGGAGGGGCATGACATCAATAATATTATATATGTAGGGTTAGAATTAAGCCAGTCTCTCTGGTCGAGGGGTTACAACACTTTCTCCGTAATCCCGTTTATCACGCAGAGTCTCGTAGCAGGGCGAGAGCTGGGAGCGGTTCGACACCCCGCTGGTGACTTGCGGGATAACTGAGCCGGCCGCTCAGAAAGCAATGGCAAACTACTGAGCGTAATCTTGCCAAGAAATCAACAAACAGCTGAAAGATGCTGATGTTGACAGCGATGTCCTGTAAAGGATATGCAAAACATTTATTTTATTTAGGGTTAAAATTTACAGAGAGACGAATGGAGACGGATTGTATTTGCAGCAAAGAACCTCAATGGCTCGGAAAGCTGAAGAAGAAGAAGAAGAAGAAGAAGAAGAAGAAGAAGAAGAAGAAGAAGAAGAAGAAGAAGAAGAAGAAGAAGAAGAAGAAGAAGAAGAAGAAGAAGAAGAAGAAGAAGAAGAAGAAGAAGAAGAAGAAGAAGAAGAAGAAGAAGAAGAAGAAGAAGGGTTAAAATTACATTGTAACAAGACAGAGTGGTCGTAAGAAAAAAGAAATACCACAATATAATATACGGATAAATGTGAACATTCTTAAACAAGTTAATCTTTACTGCTATCTCGGAACATAACATCTGACGGGAGGTGCCTTGAAGAGATTAGAACAATAATCTCTATGGCAGTGGTAGCCTTTTGCAAGATTGAAAACATACTGACCAATAAAGTTTAAAATGTCAACTGCAACGAGAAAAAGAGTATTGAAGTGCTGCATAGAACCTATACTTTTTTTTATGGATGTGAAACGTAGACAGTACTTTTTGAGCACGTTGTGAGAAGAAATAAAGTGGAGAACTTGGTGACAAGAATGCGGATTTTTAAAAAATAACAAGGGGAAGGCAGAGAGGGAAATATCTAGATGGCTTGACATCATGGCATAATGAGACAAAAACACACAGCTGATCCACGACTCTTGTGATAGTGTGATGTGGCCAAACATGACCACCCATGCTTTCGGTATGGAACATGATGATGATGATTTGATGATGTCATAAATATTCAGTTTTGCACATTCTTGTGAAATCTAACAACTAAAACCGAGTAATTCACACATGACAACAGATGACATCATTTCCTGTGAGCATATTGAGGTTAAATGTGGCATTACACAAGTGTTAACTTCTTTACTACAAATACACCAAGATGGTGTCGCTTTTCAGAGATGTGCATTATATTGGTGGTATTTAGACTTCATAAGCTTTGATAATTATACAGTTTGTAAGTTCATGGTTTCTTCTGTTTCTTACGTTCTTTCTGTTAGTATGCAGCATTTAGCAGCATTACCTTCTATATCTATGGACAACAATCACTTTCAATTTTATATCCAAAATATGGCTGATTCGATCGTAGGATTATTAATCTGAGACTGGAGTGGACCATAAGTATAACTTCTTTTCTGAGGTTAAACGGGGTAGAGGTAATATAAACGCGACGGCACTCTTTCTTGAGTGTATAATCCAGATTCAGATATAGACTTGACTGTTAGCAAGAGTCTGAAGGTCCGCCGTGAGCTTTTTTATTGGACTATAATAAGTGTGGGATATATTGAGGATTTCAAATATGTACACATACGATAAGGCATTCTTGAAGGAAATGCTCAGCCATATGCAGAGATGAGTAGTTGCCGGTTGGTGATATATACAAGTGTCAACAATTCCCTCTTCTCAGTTATATTAATAAAATGAACCCACAACTATGGAATATGGACATCACTGGCACCCAGACATGGCTACCTGTTCTACGCTGGGTTTGCATACATCTGTAAGACATATGGTACTCTTTTGAGATGGCTACCCATGACCGCCCACCCCTGTCGCCATCGCATATGGTGGCCATGGTGATGAGGATGATGTTGGTGCTATTATAATGACAGGGTAATAATACTGCACATATTTCATAGCAGTGGGTTTGGGTGGATAATAGCCCTGGTTAATGATAATACTTTTTAAATACTTATTTTCGTTTGTTTGTTTGTTTGGTTTTTGGGAAAGGGGGGGGGGGGGAGAGGGGGTTTATTGTCTAGATGACCGTACATCGACGCACACTTGTTTGTTTCTGTCATTTGGAGGCAGTGTGGTCATGTGTAGGCGACGAGTCGTAATGTCCGGGTTACCCATAGCTTCCAACTGTTATATGTTTAGTGTGTCACTTAGTGTGTGAGCTAGTAATGGAAGGCATAATTTGCGGAACATGAGGTGGGGGTCGACCAATACGACCGAGGGCACAAGACATTACTGACACCCTGACCAGTGATACATTGACAGGGAGATGCGCGTGGCAAGAGAAATGTTGAAGGTTCTAGAATCTTTCCAGTTGGTTGTTGCGGGAGCCACCTTCTGCGAATAATTTGCTACATGATGGTGATCATGTCCCCTGATTCCTACTTCTGTCATTTACTTCTATAAATGCCGACCAAGACGCATGCATTTATATCTGATGCTATTTTGATGCAATTTTCGAAAAAAAAATAATTCCAAATTCGGTCTCGTCCAACCTGTTTCCTCAGGGGTGGTTATTTTGAGAGCCGTGGTTTTTGTGGATTCATTCACCCTGATTCTTGTCTTGTGCGCTCTTACGAGTGAGTCCTATCTCGAACTGGTTATGTTGGTTTGAGTCTGTGACGTCAGCTGGGGGGGGGGGGGTGGGGGTGGCGGCTGTCCTTTGTTCCTGTCTCCTCTAGTGGCATATTTGGTAAGTGAAGTCTCCTGGCTCGTCTGGCTTGACTGGTCGTAGCCCTTATAAGGACTTTTTATTTGGTCTTTTTGCCTCCTTTTTGTGTATTGCCTGTAGAAGCATTTCGATATTTTCATTTTCTTCCTTGCGCCGGATGTCTCTTTCGAGTTTGAGTTTCTGTTGCCTTTCGATTTCTTCCACCGTGGTCAGCCATGGGATGATCTCTCCCCCTTCTATATAGTACGGCTCATCGTGTTCGTCATAGTATATATCTGGGTATTTTACAGGGGTCTGGCGGTGCCTTGGTTTCGCCTTGGATTTCTTGTTTATTTTTTTCTTCCTTGCGCCTTATGAATTCCTTGCGCCTGAGTTCCTCTTTCTTGAGTTCCAATTTTCTGTCTATTTCTGCGATGTTCGCCCAGGTAAATGGTCCGGGTGACGAGGTATCCTTCATGCTGTCGTCGTGGTACTCATGTCGGTTTTCTTCGGATCTTGCTCCATGCTTGCCCAGGCAGTTGGCACACTTTCTTTTGTTGTTGGGTGCTCGGAAGTCCGTGTCCAGCTTGGCCAGTAGACACTCCTTGAAGGCGTGGTGATCGGCGCAGTACCGGCAGATTTCCGTCTTACTGCGACATGTTGCTCTGCTGTGGCCGGCCCTCTGGCAAATACTTTTGCTACAATTCACTCCCCCCTATATGGGGGAAGAACATTTTTTTACTGGCCTCCTAGGGCCACACACAAAAAAAAAAAAAAAGAAAGAAAAAAAAAAAAACATCTGGAACATTGATTGACTCTTGGGATGAATCTCTCTCGTTTTTGACTTGTCTTGTTGATTGATACTGTGGTCGGCATTTCGATGCCCTCCGTCGTCACCACTGCCAAGGTTGTAGGTATCTTGGAGTAGGTGAGGAGCCGCTCCGCCTTCAAGAATCGGATGTGAAGATTCCCCTCTCGTAGCTGCTTCAGGATTTCTTTGTCTGATAGCTCCACTAGGATACGCTTGACAACAAACTTGCTTGTCGGTAAGTCGGTGTTTCCGACTCTGGTGTCTTTCACCTCTCTCTGCTTCTCAGTAGGTTTGGTTCTTGTCTTTGATGGATTGTCAACGGTCTCCCTCGTGGTGGCTTCAGTAGTAGCTGTAGTTTCAGGTTCTCTGTTACAGCTCGCCGGCTGCTCTCCACGTTCTTCTTCTTGTCGGCTTCCACGATGCACATTTTGGTTGCCACGTGTCTTTTGTATCCTTGCCACGTGCAATTTCCCCTCGTATCAGGCTGCTTGACTTGTTCAGGTGACTTGCTTGTTAGTGCTCGCAGTTGCGACGCGACGACGAAAAAAAAGGCGATGATCTCGTGGGTTCCCAGCCATTTATATACATGTTCTGGATTGAACATCTACTTGTTCGTGTTAGGGAGTATCACCCACTGTCGTTTGTAACGATTGCGTGTGTTCTATTTCTAATTTTGTGCCAACGTATGTTTGTGCTGTCGATTTCGCTGACAGATAATTTACATTTACATTTAATTTTATCCTGTTTTACAATTTGTTCAGTTCTTTCGTAAATTTGTTCCGTTTCCAACCTTTGGTAAGGTAAGCATTTTTAGTATATAATCACACTATCCAGTGCCGTCCACCGGGCGCTGGAACGCAAATTATTCCTCCCCACAGCGCTTGACGGCAGAAGTGGAAGATGATGATGATGATGATGATGATGATGATGAATCACACATACTCGCGCGCGCGCGCACACACACACACACACACACACACACACAGCCACACACTCATACATACAGACAGCCGGACGGGCGTACATACTGCCACGGGTCGATATACAGGGGTTTGTTAGTTTTGTTTTACAGGTGATTTGTTCATTCGACGCCGTGACGTTAGCTTTTGAATTCTCTCAGTGATTGATTATGGACTAGGACTGCTCACTGTCTCAAAGTGTCAATTGGTGAAATTAGAGCGCATACAGAACGAAGCTATGCGGGTCATTCTGGGATGCACCAGAGACACTCCAGTCGTGTGTATGCGTTACATCCTTGGTTTGTCGACTGTTGCTGGTAGGCTCAAGGTGATGCAGTTGAAGGCATACCTCAGAGTAGTTGCTGACACAGATCACCCGTTGCATGAGGCGCTGGGCGTAGTTAAAGGTCAGAGACTGATAAGATGGAAATCATGGATGGCTCAAGGCGGATGATACGATCAGACAGGTGTGCCACTTGGAGAACATTAGGCGAGGAGAGGAGCAGTCAGACTTGTGCAAAGTTATAATCACACTGAGCCGGGAGTGCAGGGAGTGGCCAACAGGGGCCACGGAAGTGGGAATCCAGCAACTAATTTAGGATAATGCTCGCCAGGGTGATGTGATTATATAAACAGATGGTTCGGTGTTGAGAGGCAGGAGAAGTGCCTGGGGGTTCTTAGCAAAAGCTAATGGTCGCCGTTTGGTGCAGGAGAGCATGGCATATGATACCACAACATCTAGCTTAAGAATGGAGGTGGAGGCGGTCAGTGCAGCTTTCCGCTGGATGGAGAATACGACACACACACACACACACACACACACACACACACACACACACACACACACACACACACACACACACGCACATCGTGATTGCAACTGACTCAGAAAGCATGCTGAGCAGGTGAAGACAGGCAAGCTTCGTGCAGAGTGGCTTGCGTCGTCTCGGAAGTCACGGGTGACAAGCATCGTCTGGATCTTTTCTCCGGAGCATGGTGGTGTGCTGGGAAATGAACAGGCGGACAGATTGGCTGGCTCTGCAAAACTTGGTGGAGTATTGATGCATGATAAGGAAGACGCGGTTGCGGCCTTGTGGGAGCACGTGCACACCTCGGAGGAGCAAATGGATCACCATGGTCTGGCAAGAATGCGACAGCGAGGGGTGACGAGGGGATCTGGCCGACGATCGACGCTCAGAGGAAAGGTGAGACGGACATATAATCAGATTGCTACTGGTACTATTAGTGTTGGAACTCTTCGCTGGCTGCTGAGTATGGGGACGGAGCGCTTATGGGAATGCTCCGAATGCTGTGATGTCGGTCCCTAAATCAGTCAAGCAATCAATCAATCTTTTCAATCTCGTTATCATCTTCTGGCTCGTTATCTTCATCCTGACAGTTCGTGTAATTAAATGACATGACTTACAGCTGTCGACATAAGTCTGTTGTGGCTGGTTAAATGTTGCTCTTTTATTCTGTACCATCTCTTACTACTGACGGCTAGAATACAACTCGAAACATATTTGATAACACAACACAGGCGCTGTTCTCTATTGTCCTATGAAATACAATACAATTCATCTACGCAAACACAATTGTCCAAGAATATTCTACATCACATGTGTCAAACTCAAGGCACGCGGGCCACATCCGGCCCGGCGTACAATCATATCATGCCCGAGAGGTCTCAACCGACGTACAAATGTATTCGGTCCGAGAGAGAATTTTAGGCAAACATATTTTTAATGGCTACGATATAAAGTACAAATCAAATTCCCTAATTAGCAGCCTTGCCGAATGATAGGCTACCTGAGAGCGCTCTCGCTTCGATTAGAATAAGCGAAAATAAAAATTGTGTAGTGAGTGGATGTTCGTCGTTATAGTGACCTCATCATCGATCAGGTGCCGTCTCCACAATGAAAGTTGGCTGCAATGGATCTCCAACACTGTCTGTCTCTTGCCTTGGGTGTACATTCTGTCAGGCTGATGTTCGTCCATCTCTTGATGTTATCTTCCAACTTGTATCGTTGTTTACCTCTTGCTCGCTTGCCCTCAACCTTGCCTTCCACTATGGTTTTTATAAGAGTATCACGCCTTTTAACGTGGCCGAAATATTTCACTTGCCTCCTTTTTATTTCTTTCATCAACTCTCTATTCATTCCCAGTTTTTCTAGAACCTCTGCATTTGATTGTTTTTGTTTCCATGAAATAGACATATTCGTCTGTATATCCACATCTCTAGGGCTTCTATGTGACTTTCTACTTGCTTGTTCAGTGTCCAGGCTTCGCGCCAAGTTCTTTGTCCATCAAGAATGATGATGACCATTCACTTCATCCAGTGGGGTTGAAAGTATAAAACCATGAGTTCTAAGATGGCTGATAAGGCCTATTTTGGCTCGAAATGTTCTTTGACAATGTGGGCAAAGAATGCTTGACGTTCCAGGAGGAGGATCTCCTGCAGTGGTCTTTCTGTTCAGCCTTTTCTTCACAGCTCTTGCAGTCCTGGTTGCTTCACAAGTGACTGCACCCTTATGTAATGATGTACGCCACGAATTACGGTATTTAGCAGCAGTCTCCCAGGTGTCAAGATGAATTCCAAAAGCTTTCAGTGAGATTTTCAGAGTGTCTTTAAAGCGTTTCCTCTGGCCGCCTTGGGAGCGTTTACCACAACGTAGCTCGCCGTAAAACAAGTTGTTTAGGGAGCCTGTAATCTGGTGTACGTGTTAAGTGATCAGCCCAGCGAATCTTATTTTTCATTAGGAGAGTGTGGATACTGGGCATGGACGCTCTTTCTAGAACTTCAGTGTCTGGGATCTTGTCTTGCCATTTAATCTTCAATAGCTTCCCGTGGAAGTGGTTTAATTTCCTAGAATGTCGCTGATAAACAGTCCAGGTTTCACAAGCATATAGAAGTGTGGATAATACAACTGCTTTGTAAACTTTTAGCTTTGTTTGCAGGCTTGTTCTATTTCTGTCCCATACATTCTTGTACAGTCTGCCAAAGGCCACGCTGACCTTGGAGATTCTTGCATTCACTTCGTCATCAATTGTGACAGCTTGTGACACAGTGCTGCCAAGATAGGTGAATTTGTCCATAACACTTAATCTATGACCGTACACCTTGATATTCGGCACGGTGTGATTATTCCCTGGAGCTGGCTGGTACATAACTACAGTCTTCTCCAAGTTGATATTGAGCCCAATGTCTGGCACGGCATATGAGAATCTGCATCATTGTGTTGCATGTCTGCATATAGAGCGCATATAGAGCGCAATCATCAACAAACAGCAGTTCTCTGACGGTGTCGCTGTTAGTTTTGGTTTTGGCTGTCAGCCTTCTGAGATTGAACAACTTTCCATCCATGCGGTAATTGATTTCTATTCCAATGTCATTGTTCTCGAAGGCATTCGTCAGCATAGCTGAAAACATGAGACTGAAAAGTGTTGGTGCCAGGACACATCCTTGCTTCACTCCATTAGTGACAGGAAAGGGCCCAGACAGTTCACCATTTTCCTGTACTCTTGTCTGCATACCATCATGAAATAGCGGCACTATTTGGACAAACTTTTGTGGACAGTCATATTTCGCCCTAATCTTCCACAGTCCTTCTCTGCTGACTGTATCATAAGCCTTGGTAAGGTCAATAGAAGTGGAGAAGATTTCAGAGTTCTGTCCCTGACATTTCTCTTGCAGCTGCCTTGCAGCGAAAATCATGTCAACAGATTCTCGTTCTTTTCTGAAGCCACACTGACTCTCAGGAAGAAGACCTTTATCGAGATGGGCCGTGAGGCGATTGAGAAGAATTGTGGTGAGTATCTTCCCTGCGATTAAAAGCAAGGAGATGCCTCGGTGGTTGTCACAAGATTGACGGTTTCCTTTACGTTAGTAAAGGTGGACTATTGACGCGTCCTTGAAATCTTGTTGCATGGTCTCGTTCACCCATATGTTTGTAAAGACTTGGTGAAGCTGCTCTATTAGGACCGGCCCACCTGCCTTGTATATCTCTGCTGGGATGGAATCAGGACCAGGCGCCTTTCCACTGGAAAGTTGCTGGATGGCTTTGGTTAGTTCTACTATGGTTGGCTGGTCATCAAGTGTTTCATTAGTGGGAACTTGAGGAAGGCAGTTGATGGTTTCATCATCAAAGAAGGAAGCTACATTTAAGATATTGCTGAAATGCTATGCCCAGCGTTGAAGGCTTCTTTCCTATCGGTGACCAATGTTCCCCCATCTGCACTGAGGAGGAGAACTATACTTTCAGTGAGTCGTAGAAGTTTTTCATATCATGTCTGTCAGCAAAGCCTTGAATTTCATCAGCTTTGTTGCTCAGCCAGGAGTCCCGCAGGTGCCGAAGTTTCTGCTGCACAACTCTCCGAATGTTACTGAAGGCATCTTTTTTTTTCTTTTTTCTTTGTGTGTGTAATGTTGACTTCGGGTCATTCAAATGTGCCTTGAGGAGAAGATGTTTCTCGGCCAGCAATTAGTTGATGTCTTCAGAATTTTCATGAAACCAGTCTTTATGCTTTCGGACTTTGGGGGCTGGACCCTGGATTTCCATAGTAGTGTTGCAAATTATGTCCTTTAGGGCCCTCCACTCTGTTTCCGCATCCTGTTTAGCTGCATCATTTGGCTTGAGGCCGTCTTCCAGCATGTTTTCAAATGACAGCTGCATTGTTTTTGCTGTTTAGGCGGGTGACATTTAATTGTTGTTGTTGTGTTGTTTTGTTTTTTATTTTTGAATTTTTACCCCTTGAGGACGCCGTGGTGGTTTGGTGTGTATGTTTACTTTCGAGATAATGAGACGATGGTCTGTCCAACATTCTGCACCACACATGTATATTGTCACTTGAACGTCTTGTCTGTCACTCCTCCTGACGATGACATAGTCAATGAGGTGCCAGTGTTTCGAGCGAGGGTTCATCCATAATGTCCTATTTCTCGTGGGAAGACGGAAATTGTGTTGGTGATCAGGAGATCGTGTTCGGCACCTGTCTGAAGGAGGAGGAGCCCATTGCTGTTACAATTTCCGACTCCATACTTTCCAATGATGCCACTCGAAGAGGTGGTGTCCTTGCCTACTCTGGCATTGAAGTCCCCAAGAAGTATAAGTTTGTCTCCTTTAGGAACAGATGTTAATACGTTGTGCAGGTCTTCATAGAACTTGTTTTTGACGTTATCTTCATTTGTCATGGTTGGTGCGTAGACACTCACGATGGTTGCATGCTTTTTTCCTTTCAGCTGGGGTAACTTAATAGTTATAAGCCTGTCATTTATAGCCTTCAGCTAGTTTGCCAACCAGGACCGACTTAATGGCAATTTCCACACCGGATTTGCGTCATTCATCGCTTTTCCTTCCACTCCAGTAACATGTGTAGCCGGCATTTACTTCACAGATTTGGCCTTCTTCTGCAAGTCGTGTCTCGCTCAAGGTTGCAATGTCGATGTTGTACCCGACCAGCTCTCTCTATATAATCGCAAATTATTCGAACACTATCTCAGTACGGATTACCTTCCCCCTTAATAATAGAGATAATTGTCAACAACTTAACTGACAGGCATCATCGGGTACTTCTCACACACTCGTACAAGACAACTTGCAAGTCGTGTGGGAGGCAAAATGCATGGTCCATTTTATTGCCGTTGGCTCGCTTACAAGCGGTAAACAGTCGCTAATGCAATACACAATATATAGCCACAGAATTATCTAACACAAACTGCTAACCCTATGCTAACTCTATCTACTAGTGAACACACAACTCCTAACGTTACTCTAAACGATGTGAACGCCCCAAGTCCAGTCTCCCGTCTGCCGGACATCTCTCCCGTGGTTACACACCCCGCGGGGGTGACCTTCTCCTTCGTGCGTGTTACCTCACATCGCACGCTGCTGGCAAAACGTGGCCTGTTGAGTGTCTACTCAACTGTGCTCTGGCTTCATGAGGTGCGGTGGTATCGTGATTAGAGTGCTAACTCTCTGAACACCGCCTGCGTGTATTCTGAGGGAGTGGCTAACCTTCCACGATTCCCTCATCTCCCCTGCTCTTGCCTCGGGCACCGTATCTCCTCCTGGTCCCTCCAGGATTGACCGCTCTCCCTGGCGGAGGGGATGCGGTTGAGTCTTTGACACACACCCGCCCCCCTTGTGTTGCGTCATCAACTTTCACTTATTGGTTGTGACGCAAGGAGGTTTCTACACAAAAAATTAGTGTCTCTAATTTTTGTCAAAGACTCTAGATAACCTGGCTCTGGGCTTTCCAATAGACTATTTAACAACTATTGTCACAATGTAGTAAAGCCTCACTTGGCTACTGGCAATCGCCACAAACTTGCCTGGTTGGCGTGAGCCCCTTCTCACATGCTATATTATATTTATCAGAGGTATGTCTGAACCGGACCGTTGTCTTATAAGACCTGCCCTCACATAGTAAATTAACTTACTACCCATACAAAGTTGACTTTATTAGGGTCAACACATGAATTGCTTCATGTCCCCCATATAATATTTAACAACCAATCTACAAGAGTGTGTGCGACAGGCTTTACCTTCTTCGCTTCCGCGCGTAAGACTTCATTTCACTGTTAATTTAGTTCTTCGTTGTCTATTATGTCCCCTGGCCCCAAAGTTATCTGCCTTTGATCTGCAAATAGTGTATGCAATTTATATGTTTGTTTTTCTGGTTGTTTGCGTGTTTGGATGTAATAAATCTATTACTCTAACTTCTACCCTATATTTCTAACTTATCTGTGTATGTATGTTAGTTTTTTGAGTGCCATAATTTTGTTCAATGTGGCCACAAACAGGTGTATAACACTAATTCGTGACTACATTCCATTGTTATGAGACCCAAAATACTGTATTCTAAGTTCTAAACTATATCACAGACAACACATTCACACCAACGTAATTTCCCTAGCGAAAACCAACATTAGCCAACCAATATTAAAAGTCGTTGCAGGCCGCAGAAGAATTTGCTGACTGCTTGCATTCTCTCCCGTCTATCTTTCATTCATTCTCACTTTCACACTTCTGTCATACTCCTTTCACCCTTACCTCTGTCACACATCTATTATCCTTCCACACTAATTCTTCTGATCATTTAAAAACCGTTGAGTAACACTGTACAGATTTGGCTCAGTTTGAGAAATTTGAGCTCAATGACTGTGCGAAAATCGCTGCACGAGTCATGTATTTACAATATATTTACACGGGCGAGACAGGGTTGACGGCTTGTCCCTTTGATCTCATCATCTAATATGTTACACTAACCTAAAGTATCATATTTTATATTATAATGGACTATTCTCCTTTTATAACTAAGTATTTAATGTGTTAACTAAGTTCTATTATGTTAATTATATTATCTGTTTATCCTACTCGTTATGTTCATCTAATCTAGGGGATGTAATTTAACTATTTAAATGTAATGGATGTGATGTGAGTTATGTACCTTAATTACATGGATGATGTGAATACAAATTATGCATTTTTCTAACTACTATGCTAAATAATGTTTTTAAATGCCCAAAGAAATTATATGAATGATGTTCTTAACATAAATGTTGTAAATGATGTATGTTCACTCATCTATTATTTTTAACCTATTATGACGTAACTGAATGATACTAATCATTGGTAATGTTTGTAAGCTGGTATAATTTTATTAAGCTAGAATAAACTAAACTAACTGACGCTAAGTGAAATATAATATTCTAAATGGTACTGTTTCTATCATAAATTTAATTTAACTTGTAATTAACTATATTTATGTCTAAACTAATATTTTAATTTAATTCTAAGCTAAGTAAATGGTTTAATTACTGTACTAACTAT
This sequence comes from Cepaea nemoralis, assembly GCA_014155875.1. Classification (NCBI taxonomy): domain Eukaryota; kingdom Metazoa; phylum Mollusca; class Gastropoda; order Stylommatophora; family Helicidae; genus Cepaea; species Cepaea nemoralis. The sequence continues at coordinate 23,947 of JACEFZ010010049.1, read as the reverse complement.
CCTATTAGAATAAATGAGAACTATTATATTACCTAATTCTACCTCTAATTTATAACTATTTTAAAAAAAAATTATTATTTTACATATCACATTAAGTTTATATACATGGTATTCAGTTTCCACAGGTTAGTATTTGCCTTCATGTTTGTACTTTGGTATAGGCACAATATAACTACATAATTTGCCTGGGTATCTGAAATACATTTTACGGTCATACTAATGTTCATCGGTAGTGCACGTGTAGAGATTCGCTGGTGTCGTAGCTTAGTCTTTATGTGTCTGAAATTAAGCACTGTTCTGACACTGTTTTCTACATTTCACACAAATGATACACCGGCCTGGAGCTTAGTTGGAAATGAGCTGTCCTGATTCACCCGGTAGTATCTAAGTTCTGTAGCACAGTTCTTAAGTTAATGTCTACGGACACATGATAGTTCGTTGTACTTGGTACACTCTTAAGCACACCATGGGTGTATATGTAACCTATTTTACATAGCAAATTGTACTGTATTCACGTACTAACTATCACTCTACATTATTATGTGGGATTTCAGGTATTATTACCTCAGATGGTCTACTGAGGGTATCAGCCAGAATGTTGTCTTTACCCTTGATATAGTTCTATACTAAACGTATAGTTCTGAAGTATCAGAGACCACCTGTATATCCGGTCGTTTCTGTGCACCCCAGTTTGGATGACCGTAATGGGAGAATTATCTGTCTGGACAATGAAGTGTACACCCGCCAGAAATCGATGGAGCTTCCTCACTGAATAGATGACGCTGAGGGCCTTCCAGTTCTGCTATCGAATATCTGGACTCGGCAGGTGTGATCTTACGGCTCACGTAGCAACTCGGGTGGTAGATGCCCTCAAAAAATTGGCCTAGTACTGCTGGCATCTGTCCTAGAATAATAAACGAGCCTAGGATTAGGCAAGCGGATCGGAATATTACAAAAAAGGGTTTTCAATTTTGACAATGCAGAAATTAATAATGCATCTTTCACATTTCATTTCCAGAAGATTTTAAGACATTGGAAAATATAATTGTAATTTCTGAGTAATTTACTAATCCCAAAAGGTTTCTGACCTGTTTCCTTCTGTTAGACATGGTCAGATTCATAATTTTGGTACTACTTTTCAGGTCAGTCTACAGTTGGACTTGAGAAATGACATGACCCAAAAATGAATTTATTTTAGGCATAATTTGACTTTGCTTGGTTTGACAGTGAGACCGAGGAGTCGCACACTGTCAAAGGCATGTTCTCAGTTTCAGTAGGTGTATTGTCCAGTCATCAGTATTCTGATTTATTCATGTGTATTCTATACGTTCACTACATGTATGCCTCTCGTCGGATTTGCCAGTCTCACTAACTAGTGTAGTTGCGCTATGTATGTCTGTCGTCTGATCACTTGGTGTTGTTGCAATATGTTCGTCTGTCTCTACTCCTGTCTGTTGTCTTGAAAAGTAATGTTTACGCATGTTGACATGGAATATCTCTAAGTGTATGTTTATCGATATTTCATAGTCAACATGTACCATGGTTATGTACCACCTTGAATAGTCGTTGCCATTTCGCTGGTATGGAAGTAGCCTAAATCTGTCTTGATCAAGTTCAAGGATCACTGGTTCTTGCACCGTTGTTTGTGTGTTTGTGGTAGAACTGACCCTTCCTCTATCAAATGGCTTGGGAGCCAGTATAGAAGGTTGTACTTCAGTTGTAGGATGTCTACCCTTAAACTTTTGTACCAATTGTTGACAGACATTACACGCAAATACATTATGAAAACATAAGTTTTATCTTCTTGAAAAAGCCTGGTCTGGTGTTGTGTATGCAAGATGACCAGTCACCGGTATTTTATGTGCATATTTTGGCATAGTTAACCGGTGTTGTTCAGGTAACACCTGTTCATGGTTACCAGTAGCATGACCTGTAGTTGAAATGCCATTCTTACGTCTAAATAAACAAGATGCATTTTTGGTCACTCTGGCTTTGACCTTTAACAATTTTAAGTATGGAGACACATTAAGAGTAGATTTCTGGTGGTGTAAAAGTTTCTGTTTGTTTGTGTCATCTGTGCTGGTTGTAGAAAGCATCAGTAGTGTCTCATCTTGTAATATGTTATGATGTTTTGAAGTGTCTGTTTTGGCTGTTGTAATAGTTGCCTTTACTTTTTCCCACGCACCTATTTCATCAATCGTACAATGTTTTAGTTGGGGTAAGCACCCCAGAATTAAATCAGTACAAGGGTTGTTCAGTATTGCACAGGTAAAGGTACCAGAGAGAAAAGGAGAATCAATATGGGCTTTTGCCAGAGGGTAAATTTCAATGTTACCCGAAAAGGTACGGCATTTGACAGTATCACCTGTGTAATCACCCGGATTCACCAGTTCTTTCCGAAGACCAATAAGGGTACTGCCGCTGTCCAGCAAACACTGGCATGCTACATCATTAACCATCGCATTGTGGAATACAAGATTGCCTCTGGAGGCTACTGCTGCGTTTACACTTCTCAGATGAGAATAGTACTGTATGTCCACATTCTAGTTTCGCGTCTGTATGGAATTGGTGACATCGTTCACAGCTGTTGAAGCTCAACATATCGTATGCACCACAAACATTTTCTGCTTGGTTATTAGGTAAGTCACTTTCACTCTCAGATTCATTCTCACTACCACCATCTGAAGAGGTGTCAATCAAAATGGCATTACTGGCTTTCATACGCTGCCGGCCAAGGCACTTATTACTATAATGGCCATAACAGGAACAAAAAAAACATTTGATTGCATCGCCTGTATGCAGATCTTTTACTTTCCTGTTTCTTGATCACATTTTCAAGATGCGCCGGATAATTTGGCGATTTGTCACACATAGCATAGCGTCATGTAAAAGGTGACAATGGATACATTTTTCCATTTTCCTATCTTTCTTATCGTATTTCTGATAAGGTTTCCTATTATTTTGGTATTTTTTTGTTTGGTCTTTGACGAAGGAAACTATTTCAGAGTCATTTGAGGTCTTAAACACATCTCTGTTAGAAGAAAAATATGCTGAGCCTTTTTTCTCAAATTGCTGGATGTTTTCAATGTCTGACTGCTGCAAAATTTGGCAAAAGGAGAAGGTATGGTAGATATAACCTTGTCCATAGCAATTAAGTTTTTTAATCTATCAAAGTCTTTTCCTATGTTAGCTGCTTTCAGCCACCTGTCTAGTACACTCTGTACATTTGAAACATAATCAATAAAGGTTTCACTAGGTTTAGGTTTTAGATTTGAGAACTGAACTTGATACCCAGGGGCATCAAGTAAAAAGTGCTGCATAATCCTATCATGGATGTATTGATAGCTAGATCTAAGTTCAATAGGAATAGACTCTATTACTTTAAGGGGCTCACCACTTAGATTCTTCATGTAAATAGGAGCCCACATATCTAAAGGAACTTGGTGATATTTAAATTGATACTCTACGTTCTCTGTCCAGGCTGATATGGAGTCATCTTTACAATATGGTTTGATAATATTTTTGTATTTGTTGAACTTATTTTCCTCTTGTTGACTTCTTAGTTTAGTGGCAGAGACTTCTGCGTGTGAGTCTACCTCCATGCCTTTCATCTTTAATTGTGTCTCTGATTCTACTTGGATTTGTTTTTCCTTAACATCTATTTCTTTTTGCTTTAGATCTAATTCCTTTTGTTTTAATTCTTTCTCTTGATCTAATTGCTTTAGCTTAATCTCCTTATCATGTTCTCTATCTCGTTCTTCTTTTTCCTTTTGTTGTTGTAATTGCTGTTGCTTAATTTGTTTTTCATCTTCTAGATGTTTTGTTTTGTTATCTCAGCTAGTTGAGCAATGTCCTTCTCTTGTTGTAACTGTTGTTGTTTACTCTCTAACTCTTTTTGCTTATTTATTTCAGCTAGTTCTTTTTGGTGTTCTCTTTCTTGTGCACGTTCGTTTCTTTCAGCCTCTTCTCTTCGTATGCGATCAGCTTTTTCAGCCTCTGTTGCTTCTTTAAATTTCTGATCTGCATATTGTTGTAGTTCTTTTCCTGTTAATTCTAGTTCTTTGCCTGCTTTTATGAAATCTGATAAAGTTGCCATTTTACTTTAGTACTTGGCTAACCGTGATAGGCAATGATGACTTTAATCAGTTATTTATCTTTGATATTTTATGTTTGTTCTTATCTGATCACTATCAGTTGTGCTTTTCTGTTTATACCCTGCCCAGATTTATCTTGCAGAAAAACAGAGTATACAAATATGTCAATGCGTTTACAGCTGAAAAAGAGATGCACTATTAATCAAATTGCATGCCAAAATATATAAGTGTACTCAGCTTTAACGTTCCCGAGGATCGGGGAACGGAACTCCGTTGCCACAGGTCACCTTGGTACTTTAGGGTGGAGACACGTGTCGTTACCAGCAAACTATATTTGGTAACAGGGCCGTAATCAGGTGTAGTTCGCCCTTTGATATGCAGGGCCGTAGTAATCAGGCCTATTACACGATATGTTAACCCAGACCCCTATGGACAATGACTTAGACAATGACAGACAGATTCACGAACAACTAGAATATGTATTAAATAAATTAAATGTCAATGTCCTGTCTTTGCTCTATCAGTTATTGCCTTATGTTACTAATCTATTTAATTTCTGTACGTGTTGTGCAGGCAAGTATCATCTGCCAGGCCAAAAAATAGTTCCATCGTGACGGTAAACACAGAGAAAATATGACCAAAAATATGCATATCTGGTTTTAAAGAAATAAAAATAACATCATAATGTTTAAATAAATAAATATATTCCTTTAGTAGTTGAAATAAATAAATAATAAATGATATAACGTACCGATTCAGGCGAGCAGCTGTTTAGCAATTCTCTACACACTCTTTTTCTCTCTACACACTCGATTGCTGTATGCTAATGAGCCCAGACGACTGTTTGTCAATCATCTGACGTCACAGCACAGCGCGATGAAAAATCGATATTGTCGGCTGGCTTTGTATCGCTCCGCCGTGAATCATTTTTGGTACTCATTTCTCAATAAAAAGGTAAATATATAAATAAATATCAGAAAACAAGAATATTAATACTTACAGCTTTGATGAATACATACTTTGACTAAATAATATTTCATAAACACTATTAAACAGTTTAATACGTCACGATAGGCACATTTCTAGCTTGCAAAATTTCTCTCGTCTGCACAAAGTCACCGTCACTACAAAAATTAAACCCTAGTCTGAGCCTCGTGGACGAGTGGAGTAGCTTGAATATTACATTCAAGCTTCACTTCTGACAACCACAATTACCCTGGCCTGTCAACAACTTAACTGACAGGCATCATCGGGTACTTCTCACACACTCGTACAAGACAACTTGCAAGTCGTGTGGGAGGCAAAATGCATGGTCCATTTTATTGCCGTTGGCTCGCTTACAAGCGGTAAACAGTCGCTAATGCAATACACAATATATAGCCACAGAATTATCTAACACAAACTGCTAACCCTATGCTAACTCTATCTACTAGTGAACACACAACTCCTAACGTTACTCTAAACGATGTGAACGCCCCAAGTCCAGTCTCCCGTCTGCCGGACATCTCTCCCGTGGTTACACACCCCGCGGGGGTGACCTTCTCCTTCGTGCGTGTTACCTCACATCGCACGCTGCTGGCAAAACGTGGCCTGTTGAGTGTCTACTCAACTGTGCTCTGGCTTCATGAGGTGCGGTGGTATCGTGCTTAGAGTGCCAACTCTCTGAACACCGCCTGCGTGTATTCTGAGGGAGTGGCTAACCTTCCACGATTCCCTCATCTCCCCTGCTCTTGCCTCGGGCACCGTATCTCCTCCTGGTCCCTCCAGGATTGACCGCTCTCCCTGGCGGAGGGGATGCGGTTGAGTCTTTGACAATAATAATAATAATAACAAAAACCCTAGTATAACAGCCAGTCCCCTTTTGGTAGGCCAGTATATTCCACATGGCTAATAACAAGTGTCACATCAATATCTAATATTACTGAGTCGTGTAGTTTTGATGTTCGCATTTTGCCCATGCCTTTATAATGCATATCTTTTATATTGTTGCTGTTCTCTGTTAGCCTTGAATGATGTGTGAATGAAATAATGTATGAAAGAGAGTGATAGAAGGGTAGAATGTTAGATGGGCCTGCGTGCCCAATTCTTAACCCTTTGAAAATAAAGTTTGTTCGATCGTTCGTTCGTTTTGTTCAGTGCTGTTCGTCTCTCTGTGTTCGACGCGCCGTCTCTATCAAGTAGGGTGCGTACATTCCAAGTTCCGATTGTTAAGGGAATATGGTTAACTCTTCTAGCATTACCTGTTTTTACTTTGTTTGTATGTCGACCGTAGTACAGGCTACCCACCAACCGCGGATAGCTCGTTTGGTAATGATGGAGCAGACAATGTTTAGGACACCTTTTCTAGCCCCTTCCTCATGCTATGGAGGTGAGCAGTGCTTTCCTTTAGAGAACTGCTCAGTTACTTAGGGAAGGGGGGGGGTGGGGGTTGCCGAATCCCACTGCTGCTCTGGTCAGTAGAAGACAACCATATGGCCTGAGCCGCCTGTGTGCAGGTCTGCAACTACGGCTGCCAGCGTACCCACGCCTGCCGCTTCGCCGCTCGCACATCACCACAGGGCTTGAAGGTGATATATGAAGTTGGATGAAGAATGACTTGCGCAATGAATTGGATTAAAGTGAGGAAGAGTTGCGCAATTCATCGACCTCAGTCTCTCGCCTGAGTCCATCTGAGTCCAGTGGCAAGACAAGTCAAGACGACTGGAGACGAATACAGGTGCAGTGGATGACCAGGGCACTCTACGTGCCTTGCCGTGCTCATTACGTTCCACAACTGCTTTGCAGGTAAACGCTGTCTTGCCCGTTGAATCACCAGTGAGTCTGCCGAATCCTGTCTTCACACGCTGGGTTGGCATACCCTAGTTCACCGCTTGGTTTGACACCAAATCGGCTACCCACGCCTGCTTTAGCCAGGCTCTCACAGCTGTTGCCCGGGGGGTGGCGGGGGGGGGGGGGGGGGGGGTGGCCGCTGTCGCATGCTGACAGCTACTAGGAGCCACAAGCGTGAGCTGGATGTCAGGCTTGGAACAGTGGGGGATGGGTCCTGAAGAGGACATGAAAGTCATCCTTACCATCCGCGCCATACAGTAGCGTTGAATATACGTAGCCTTTGACAATTCTCATTTTAAATGGGTTATTAATCTCTCAAGATGTTAATACTGATTTCATGCCGTTGAAAGCATTTTTGGCCATTCCTATTCTCTTTTTGATTTCTATTTCACTTCTTATATGTCCATGATAGGAGAAACCTGTTACTTGTTCTAGTATCTGCCCGTTTACTGTGATGTTCATTCTTTTCACTGCTAATTATCGTAGATTTTGTTTGTTGGATGTTAATATATCAGCCACATTCTGCACTGTACATGTTTACTTGTTCCACTAGGTCTTGTAACTCTTGCTCACTTTCTTTATGGTAACACGGTATGGTCAGCATACCTAAGATTGTTTATGATTCTTCCATTGATGTTGAGTCCTGGCATTTCAACCAGTTTAAAAAAAAATTTCTGTGTATAGGTTGAAGAGGCTTGGGGACGGTACACATCCCTGTCGTACTCCTCTTTTTATCTCTATAGGCGACGAATAGTTATTACCGCATCTATTAGACGCCACTTGTTCCCAGTACAAGTTACTAGTAAGTCTGATGTCCTTTCCGTGTACTCCTATATCTTGAAGGCATGTAATTAGTCTTTCATGTTGTACTCTATCAAAAGCTTTCTTGTAGTCTATAAAACAAACGTTTTTGAACTTCTATATATTTTTCAATTAACTTCATCAAACAGATAATTGCTTCTCAGGTGCCGCTGTTTTTTGCGGAACCCAAATTGTTCTTCAGCTATTTCCTCATCTATTTTATGTTGATTTCTTTCTTGTATGACCTTGAATAGTATGAATTACCATTGCTGTATCTGAGATATTACATGGTGAGGTCCCAATCTCTTCCGCGATGGCCAGCCGTGTTCACTTTCGTGGCCAGAACACGCCTCATGTGTGCCACACACTCTGCTGTTTCGCTTTTGAAGCCGTTGATCTATTTAGATTCATCCTTCTTCTCCGCCATCCCAGTCTTTGTGTACTAGGGATGGACATTCCCTTAGTAGGATATTACCCCTACTTCACTCATGTAGTTTAGCCAGTCAGCCAAGACTGTTGGTCGTGGTGTGGCCACCGCCATACACAAGCGGTATTCGTGGAACCAGAGCGGAAAGCGTCGCACAAACACGAACTCCGTAGCTCTAGCGACGACCCACAGGAGTCTCCAAAAATTTTCACTCGTGAACCGAAGGACGCTGCCCGGAATCAAACCCACAACCTTCGGAGCCCGAGTCAAACGGCTTGACCTCTTCGCCACGGAGACTCCCCAGACTAAACATCAAGACAAGTTAAACAGCCTGAATGCAGAGCAGAAGCTACAGAAGGTAGAAGAATTGAAGTGGCATCTAACATCACAGCAGATGTTTTTCACCAAAGCAAAATCACAAACTGAAGCTGCTGTGAAAGCAAGTTTTATTGTGCTGGAGGAGATCGCAAAATTAGGACGACCATTTACAGGAGGTGAGTTTCTGAAGCGCTGCATGATGAAAGTGTGTGGCGTCTTGTATTCAGACAAAAAGCAGATGGTTACAAAGGTAAGCCTTAGCAGAAATGCGGCTGTTGATCGGGTTTATGAGATGGCTACTGATGTGAAAACACAGCTGATCGAAAAAAGGCAAACACTTTGTTGCATTCTCCATTGCCTTCGATGAAAGTAATGACACGACCGACACTGCGCAGCTCGCCTTCTTCATCCGTGGAGTGGACTCCAGTTTGAATGTTACAGAAGATATACTGGACATGAAATCCATGCATGGGACAACGAGAGGAAAAGACGTTTTTGACAACGTATGTCAAAGCCGGCTCCATGGCCGAGGGGTTAGCAGCTTTCTCCGCTAACCCCGAATACTCTCGTCACGTGACGCGACGAGAATTAGCAGTGGTTCGAATCGCAAAAGTGACTTATGAGAGTATGGTGCCGGTCGCTCAGAAAGTCGTGGCGTGCTGATGAGCGTAATCTAGCCTAGGAATCAACATACAGCTGAAAGATGCTGGTGTTGACCGCAACATCCTGAAACAGGATGGAAACGCGGGAAAAAAAAATGTCAAAGTTTAACCAACATGAACCTGCCTTGGGACAAACTTGTTGGACTAACAACAGATGGAGCACCGGCGATGTGTGGCGAAAAAAAGTGGACTAGTTGGAAGGATGCGGTTAAAGATGCAGGAGAACTGTACTGGTGAACTGATAGCATATCACTGCTTCATACACCAAGGATCTCTGTGTGGTAAAGTCCTCAACATGGAAGATATAATGTGCAATGTAACACAAACCGTCAACTTTATCAGAGCCAAGGTTAAAATCACCGCCAATTTCAGTCTTTTTTGTTGTTGTAAGAAATAGAGTCGGCGTTAGGCGACATGCCTTATCATATAGATGTGCGGTGGCTAAGTTGGGGAAAAGTTCTCAGTAGATTTTTCCAGCTGATCGAGGAAATCTGTCAATTCATGGACAGTAAAGGAAAAGATTCCACCGTCTTTCGCGATAAAAAGTAGAAATGTGAGTTGGCGTTTCTGTCTGATATAACCAGTGCCACTTCACTTCACATCCATGACTCCGACTTGGGCAAACCCACCCTCTACATGCTGCCCAAAATACATAAACTTAAAAATCCTGGACGTCCGATAGTTTCTGCCTGCTCGTGCCCGACTGAACTGATCTCAGCGTTTCTTGACAGGATTTTCCAACCTCTAGTTGCGAATCTCCCGTCATACATCAAGGATACAACGCATGCGTTACTTTCATTCAACTCTCTCCAACTGACTCCTGGGAACACATACAGACTATTCCTAATAGATGTATGTTCCCTCTATACCTCCATTCCTCACGCTGATGGCCTCAGGGCGCTACAGTTCTTTCTGGATCAACGCACAGATCAAGCCATCCCTACACGCACACTTGTGAGACTCGCTGAATTGGTCCTCACCAACAATTCCTTTGAGTTCAATGGCCACTACTTTGAACAAATCAGCGGTGTCGCCATGGGCACTAAAATGGGACCCAGCTACGCATGTGTATTTATGGGACATCTGGAACACCAGATTGAACTCAGCTATGATGGTCTTCTCCCTTCTTTTTACCGACGCTACATCGATGACGGCATAGGTCTCACTGACATGCCAGAGGCGGAACTGAACCGGTTCATTAATTATGTCAAGAACTTCCATCCATCGATCCAATTCACCTCAGAAATTTCCACCACCTCTGTCAATTTCCTTGACACCAACCATCAAGTTACACCCTACAGGCTGACGACCTCCGTGTACTATAAACCTACTGATGCTCACGGTTTCCTCTGTACAGCTCATCCCACCCCAAAAGCTGCAAAGATTCCATCCCATATTCCCAGCTACTCCGCCTTCGTCGCATCTGTCAGGATGATAATGACTTCCTCGAGAGAGCCCACGAAATGCTAGACTTTTTCCGCAGACGGTCCTACCCAGAGGACGTCTTGTCGACAGCTCTCTGTCGCATAACCCAGGTCTCGCGGGAAATGTCCCTCGCCAAGCATACGCGACCTCAGAACAATGAACCCAAACTTATCCTCACCTTCCATCCACATGCCTATGCCATCAAGCAAATTTTCCTGAGACACTGGTCCATCTTGGAATCGGATCCTAACCACTCGTGAGGTATTCTCAAATGGCCCAGGGTAATCTTCCGCCGTAACCAGAGCCTCAGAGACCACCTTGTGCACAGTCGCCTCCCCACGGTTACCTCATCCGTGGGCACCTTTGAATGCCATCGTAGGAACTGTCTGACATGCCCATACGTTGTTCAGACACCAGTAATTGCATTTCCCCGAGGCACCTTCACCTTGAAAGATTGTTTCACCTGCACATCCCGCAATCTGATTTATGTTATCATCTGCAAACGATGTGACATGAAATACATTGGCCAAACGGGCAGACGTCTTGCGGATCGTTTTAGAGAACACCTCAGAGACATCAATCAGGGCGCTGATAAACCTGTCCCCAACCATTTCAATTCCTCCAACCACAATGGAGCCGACGATGCATGTGTCACCGCATTAAAACCCTGCTTCTCAAATAGCTGTGTCAGACTTAGAATTGAATGCCAGCTAATCAACAATCTGGGATGCATCCACCCGGCAGGAATGAATACTGTCGTGGACGCTACAGTATAACTGTGGCATCTTCCCCAATTGTTTACACTACCTATTACCGTGCTGTTCTCCCCCCCCCCTCCCCCCCCCCCCCCCCGCGATATCTAGACTTAATTGTCCCCACATTTCTATGTTT
>JACEFZ010010049.1:0-7500 GCA_014155875.1 Cepaea nemoralis | reverse complement strand
AACTGAGGATAATCCACCACCGGAAATACCACAGAAAAACGATCAACCGGAGGATATAGTTACAATGGCGTTATGCCATCAAGTGGGTCTTCTCATGTGGAAGAACTGGCTGGTACAGAAGCGTAGGGTATGTGTCTCCATCTTTGAGCTGCTTCTGCCTGCACTGTTCAGCTTACTCATGGCCTCATTACGCAGCATAACGACGCCTGAGAAGATTTCAACGGTTAAATACTACAGACCTGCGTCGGTCGTCACACACAATGAGCTCTTTGCACAAAATCATATCATAGGCTACGCTCCAGCGTCCAAGGCAACCGATGAAGTGATGAGTGATGTTCTTATGTTACTGTTGAAACATATGCCACCCAACAGTAATAGTGAGTATTTTATTGCATGTTGCATGGTACAGTATAATAATAGTGAGTATTTTATTGCATGTTGCATGGTAAAGTATAATAGTGAGTATATTATTGCATGTAGCATGGTAAAGTATAATAGTGAGTATTTTATTGCATGTAGCATGTTAAAGTATAATAGTGAGTATTTTATTGCATGTAGCATGGTAAAGTATAATAGTGAGTATATTATTGCATGTAGCGTGGTAAAGTATAATAGTGAGTATTTTATTGCATGTAGCGTGGTAAAGTATAATAGTGAGTATATTATTGCATGTAGCATGGTAAAGTATAATAGTGAGTATGTTATTGCATGTAGCATGGTAAAGTATAATAGTGAGTATATTATTGCATGTAGCATGGTAAAGTATAATAGTGAGTATATTATTGCATGTAGCATGGTAAAGTATAATAGTGAGTATATTATTACATGTAGCATGGTAATGTATAATAGTGAGTATGTTATTGCATGTAGCATGGTAAACTATAATAGTGAGTATGTTATTGCATGTATTTTGGTATATTATAATAATAAGTATTTGATTAAATGTAGCATTAATTAATTAATTAATTAATTAATTAATTAGTTCAGTAGCATGTCCTTTGCAGAGCCCGCTCCCACAACAGCCTTCCAGAAAACTCATCGGTCATAAGCAAGATGTCCCGCTTCCGATACACCTACCTGGAGATCATCTGCCACACCCTGCACCCATTTCTCTTTGGCCTTCTCTTCCTCTCTTCCTGGGCATATACCTTTCCATTATTGCTCTCCAAACTTTCAAGACGTTTTAATTGTCTTTGTTTTATCGTCTTTAGTACCAACATTGTTCAATATTCAGCTCTTGCCATATGGATGCATTTGTTCTTTTCTATATCCAAGATATTGCTAGAAACCGTCTGTAACATTTACAGTGGAAAGTTCGATAAACTGTCACTCGTTTAACCGTCAGTGTTTATTATTCGTCACCGTCTTCAAAAAAAAAAAAAAAAACAACGGGTGGAATAAACTCTAGCCTGAACCTATTGAGGAAACTGAACGAAATGAGACTGTTAGTGTTGACGACATTGTGTAATTGTGCAACAATGTAGGACTAAACAGTGAAAACATTACGCCAGAAGAAGTCATAGATTTGTTGGAATGTGACAAAATGGATGGAGGCTTTGAAATTTTGAACTATGATGAAATTGTTTCTAGTGTGTTACCATTGAAGAAGACGTAGTTAGTTAGTTAGTTAGTTAGTTAGTTATGCATTCACTCAGTAGCAGGGCGACGGAACCATATACTACCAGTTCAACATGAGGAAAATGCGAAATGCAAACCGCAGCCACAAAGATAAATACTCCAGAGACCAAAGCTGTTCAATGCCTAACCGCCATGCTGGGGACCGGAAGTGATCGTCAAAATCTTCTTGATACACAAAAAACCGTATCTATATTTAAAAACTTCTTGATACCCAGAAAAGTTGTGCTTCAGCATTGTTTTTGTAATGTCTAGGTAGAGGACACACAATTCAGTTTTCCTTCTTAAGAGGTATTTTCAGAGATACGATACTTGTACAGATCATGGGCCGCCACAATCTTAACTATTAGAACATACATTTAAAAGCAGCCCATAAACTAATTTAAGTGCTTCTAGAGACATTCAATTTCATAACTTATATAAACATTAGATGTCTCATGCCAAAGTGGCACAACAGAGAGAGAGAGAGAGAGAGAGAGAGAGAGAGAGAGAGAGAGAGAGAGAGAGAGAGAGAGAGAGAGAGAGAGAGAGAGAGAGAGAGAGAGAATGGCATTGCAACTATCTACTTTAAGTTGTGTCTATAGTAGTGACTCATGTTTCAGAATTCTAACATCTGTTGGGGTTGAGAATTCATGTGTAGCGGATTCTTAAATAAAAGTCATGTTCTCCAATATCAAGTTTTATTGGATACTTGAACACGATCTTCCCTGGATTTTGCAGTGGGCCCACGGTGGATCAATAGCTTTTCTTCATGCAATTGTCTGGGTCCTCATGTACGGGGGAAAGTCATCGAGTAACTGAAATTGTACTGTGAAGTAGTTGGAGAGTATGGACAACCACAATCTTATTTCATATTATTCCACCGTGAAAGAACAATGGGGTGTTATTATTCTTCTTCTTGTTTTTAGTGGTCAGAGGGTGTGAGTAGTAGTAGTAGGCCTCTTTCAGTCCTGAAGGACTATAGAGTTGTGCCGCTTGGGAGGTGCCTGGCAGCACCGCTGGTGACTGTATAGTCCAATTCGAGAATGACGATCCCTGTCACAGTTTCCGCATCTGTAAGACGAGGCAAGTCCCACAGTAAGTGACTGCTCTTTGAGCCTGTGCCGTTTCTCCTCAGTTTTTTTGATCTGATTGCGCTCAAAGAGCACCAGCCCGTTTCGTACATCTCTTCTCCAGGAGCATCTGTCTGTTGCAACTCTCTCCCACGTGTCTGGATCTATTCCAATGGTTTTCATATCTTGTTTACACACATCCCTATATCGCATTTGGGGTCTTCTGGTTGGCCTCTTTCCTGTGGCTAGTTCTCCGTAAAGGAGATCTTTGGGAATACGTTCGTCCTCCATTCGAGATACGTGGCCCAACCACCGGAGGCGTCTCTGCTTGAGGAGGGTGTGCACTGTGGTAATATCTGCTCTTTCAAGCAACTGTTTGTTTGTTATGTGGTCTTTCCATGTTATGCCCAGGATACGTCTCAGACATCTCATGTGGAAGGAATGCAACTTCCTTTCCTGTCTTGAGTACAGGGTCCAGGATTCAGACCCGTAGAGTAGTGTGCTAACAACACAAGCTTTATATACTTGAGCTTTTGTACGCTCTGTTAGTCTATTATTCTCCCAAACTCTTTTAGCTAGCCTGGAAAATGTTGTGGCTGCCTTTCCAATACGTCTGTCGATTTCTGTCTCTAATGAAAGATTATCTGATATTGTCGATCCCAAATACACAAAATCGTGGACGACCTTCAATTCGTAATTATAGATTTTGATTGACGGAGGCGCATCAGCATCTTGTTCCATCACCTCTGTTTTATTTAGGCTAATGGTGAGCCCAAAGTCTTTGCAGGCGGCTGCAAAATGATCTATGAGCCTTTGGAGATCTTCTGCTGTATGAGTAGTCAGTGCTGCATCATCTGCAAAAAGTAGTTCTCTTACGCATCTTGATCTTATTTTGGTCTTTGCCTTGAGTCTTGATGGGTTAAAAAGTTTGCCATCAGATCTTGTGTGGAGGTATATGCCTTCAGTGGCAGTCCCAAATGCTTGCCTTAAGAGAACAGCGAAGAAGATACCAAAGAGTGTAGGAGCAAGCACGCAGCCCTGCTTTACTCCTCTGCTGATGCTGAATGACTGGGATGTTGAGCCGTCAAATAAAATGGTCCCCTGCATGTTTTCGTGGAATGATTTCACGAGACTAAGAAGGGTGGGTGGACATTCAACCTTTTCAAGGACCTTAAAAAGGCCGCTTCTACTCACGAGGTCAAATGCCTTTGTGAGGTCGATGAAGGCAATATATAATGGCTTCCCCTGTTCTCTGCACTTCTCTTGGAGCTGCCGGAGTGAGAAAATCATATCGATGGTGGACCTGTTGGGTCTAAATCCGCACTGCGATTCGGGGTAGATTCTTTCAGCAAGAATGTGTAATCTTTTAAGGATTACTGTGGCAAAAATCTTGCCTGTAATGCTGAGAAGGGAAATGCCGCGATAGTTGTTGCAGTTGCTTCTGTCGCCCTTGTTTTTATAAAGGGTAACGATGTTTGCGTCTTTCATATCTTGTGGTATTGATTTTTCTCTCCAGCAGAGCTGTAATATTGCATACAGTTCTGGGATGATTGTTTCTTTGCTACATTTTAAAATTTCAGGTGAGATACTATCTTTTCCAGGTGCCTTGCCGGATTTGAGAGAGTCTAGTGCTTCGCTGATTTCTGTGAGGCAAGGTTCGTTATCCAAGGCATGCATGGCGGACTGTTGATCGATGGCTTCCAGAGCTTCTTCGCTGACAGTGTTATCCACTGAGTATAGCTCTGAGTAGTGTTCTACCCAGCGATCCATTTGTTTCGCTCGATCTTTTATGATTACCCCCTCAGTTGATCGTAAAGGGGCCATCTTATTTTTTGATGGACCGACAGCTTGCTTGATGCCCTCATACATTCCTCTTATATTTCCAGTGTCTGCACAAGTTTGAATTTGAGCAGAGAGCTGTAGCCAGTACCTGTTCGCACATCTTCTTGCCATCTGTTGTACTCTATTTCTGGCCGTTCGCAATGCCTGCAGTGTTTTCTCTGAAGGTGATGTTTTATACATTGAGAATGCATGTCTCTTTATCTCCAGGGCTGGGAGCATCTCTTCAGAGTGTGCTTCAAACCAGTCGGTTGACTTAGTTTGCTTCTTGCCAAATGTTGATAGTGCTGTATTGTAGATGGTGTCGCGAAAATGACTCCATCTCTCAGTGGAATCTCCGTCTGTGGGGCCGGGCAGAGTATCCGCTAGAGCCTGCATGAATTTGTTGACCTTCTCTTTATTTTGGGTGCCACTGGTGTCAATGCGTGGTCTTCCTTCTGTTCGGCTTCTGTAGATTCTCTGGGGCTTTATCTTCACCTTGCTGGAGACGAGTGAATGGTCGGTGTCGCAGTCAGCACTATGACATTGCGGAGGTTGCTGCGTTTAGTGAGCACCAGGTCGAGTTGGTGCCAGTTCTTTGATCTGGGGTGCCTCCATGACACCTTGTGTTGAGGTTTCGTGTCAAAGAAGGTGTTGGTCTCGCACAGATTATGGTGGCTGCAGAATTCCAAGAGACGTTGTCCATTGTCATTGATCTTCCCAACGCCAAACTGTCCTAGACATGAAGGCCAAGATTCGTGGTCGGAGCCAACCCTGGCATTGAAATCCCCCAGGATCAAAAGATATTGTTTCTCTGGTGTTTCACTGACTTCTTTGCTAAGGTCGTCATAGAACTTGTCTTTAGATTCTGATGCTGCAGTTAGTGTTGGGGGGTAAACGCTTATAATACTAACTGGGCCTGCCTCTGTCTGGAGTTGGAGCTTCAATATTCTTTCAGTGCCATCACTTGGTGGTATGATGGAATTGAGCAGCTTGTTTCTGATAGCGAAGCCAACTCCATGCTCCCTGGTCTCTCCGCACGGCTTGCCATGCCAGTAGAAAGTGAAACAGAGGGTGTGAAACCTTGTGATATCTATAGCAGAATGACACTTTGGTAATTGTTTGAGCCAGGGGAATTGTATGGATGGGTAGAAAGATTTCAAATTGGACTTCTCTCAAAAGCAGTATTGTTGCTGCACAAGAACGCCCGCCCTCATACAGCACCGCATACAGTGGATATACTACGTGCTCTGAAATTAGACATCCAACATACAGTCCAGACTTGGCGCCAACGAACTTGACTTGTCTGGGCCTATAAAAGAACACCTGGGGCCTCGGGGATTTACAAATGACAATGGAGTAATGGAAGCGGAGCAAAATTAGTTTAAGATCACACCAAACAACTTTTTTCCTAGAAGGCACCAACAAGCTAGTGTACAGGTGGACCATGCGTGTTGCCAGGCAGAGGGACTATGTTTGAGAAATTACACACACACACACACACACACACACACTCACACAGAGAGAGAGAGAGAGAGAGAGAGAGAGAGAGAGAGAGAGAGAGAGAGAGAGAGAGAGAGAGAGAGAGAGAGAGAGAGAGAGAGAGAGTAGTGAAAAAAAAACGGTTATTAGTAAAATTCATATTACTTAATGACTTCCCCTCGTATATGCGCAATGTTGAAATTTCTGTTTTTGTTTAATTATTTTAATCTCTTTAGATTCTTAAGTAATGATAAGCATGTGATACACAATTAACAGATTCACCGATTTTGTCATTGTTACTTTCTGTTCTTTTCTAAGTGTCAACGCGAGGTTTCGCATCAGAGGAGGACAGCCTCACATTCTTTCAAATCAATTCCAAATCCTTGAAGCACATCATCCTGTTCCACGGCTTGTCCAGGAACAGCCAACAGATGCCAAGGAGGGTTTCCTTCACTATTCGACCTCACGCGCCAGGCACCACATGGCGGACGCACAGGACATATAAACTGGTTTTTGCCAGTAATCCCTCCGAGCCATCAGTGAGTAAGTATGAATGCCCCTCCCCCCACCCACACATACACTAAGTACAATTACACGACTCTTTGTACATTCACATTGCACTGTGTATATTCGCATTTTATGTATTCACGGTGGAGCTTGTACTTTGCATTACACCGTGCGCATAAACACTGCACTTGGTATCATCACATTCTGCTGAATACATTCACAGTACACCTTGTACATTCTTATTAAATTATGTACATTAATACAGCATCTTCACATTACACGTTGTACACTGACATTACACTTTATACACTCACATTACACTTTAAACATTGGCATTACATTGTGTACACTCACGTTACGCTGTGTACAATGACATTACACTTTGTATAATCATATTACACTTTGTGTAATCACATTTTACTTTTTATAATCACACTGAACTTTGCACAATGAGATTATATTTTGTATAATAACATTATACTTTGAATAATTACATTGTACTTTGTATAATCACATTATACTTTATATAATCACTTTAATATACTCACATTACACACTGTACACACACTTCACGCTTTGTTTAGTTGTCAGCTGCTATCAATCAATCAATCAATCAATCAGGTGCCGTCTCCGCAATGAAGGTTGGCTGCAATGGATCTCCAACACTGTCTGTCTCTCGCCTTGATTGTACATTCTGTCAGGCTGATGTTCGTCCATCTCTTGATGTTATCCTCCCACTTTTATCGTTGTCTACTTCTTGCTCGCTTGCCCTCAACCTTGCCTTCCAGTATGGTTTTTACAAGAGTATCATGTCTTTTAACGTGGCCAAAATATTTCACTTGTCTCCTCCTTATTTCTTTCATCAACTCTCTCTTCATTCCTAGTTTTTCTAGAACCTCTACATTTGATTGCTTTTGTTTCCATGAAATACGACATATTCGTCTGTATATCCACATCTCCAGTGCCTCTATGCGACTTTCTAGTTGCTTGTTCAATGTCCCAAACT
>JACEFZ010010048.1:7500-50421 GCA_014155875.1 Cepaea nemoralis | reverse complement strand
TTAAGTTGCAACCACAAAAAGATAGTTGCTTTCCCAGTACAGGACGTTGTAATCCCGGCATTTTTTGGGGAAATTTGGATTTGTAGCTTGTCATTGTACTTTCTGATATCCCGACGCCCTATCCCTCAAAATAAACTTAAAGAAATGGGTTTTCCCAACATATCTCGCAGTTGATTTCGACCACCTCCACTCGGCATGTCTAAGAGTTTAAACTGCCGGCCCCTATCCCCTAAGTCCAGAACGGATTCCCACACACATATGTGTAAAGTTGTATCCTTTTCACCAAAAAGCGTGTATGTCATGTTGAGTCTACACCACAAACATTTGTTCAGTTGAGTCTTTCCCACACACAGTATGTGTCAATTTTTTCCGTTCACCACAAAGCGTGTATGTCAGTGAGTCTATTCACCACAACAGTTTGTGTAATGTTGGGGTCCGTTCACCACAAACATGTGTTCTGTTAGTCTATTCACCAAAAACAGTGTTTAATGTTGGGTCTATTCACCACAAACAGTTTGTGAAATGTTGTCTATTCACCCAAACATGTGTGTAATGTTATCTATTCCCACAAACAGTTTGTGTAATTTTGAGTCCGTTCACCAAAACAGTGTGTGTGTCATGTTGAGTCTTTTCACCACAAACAGTGTGTGTAATGTTGAGTCTATTCACCACAAACAGTTTGTGTATGTTGAGTCCGTTCACTGTGTAGTTGATGACAAAAATTCTTCACGTGTGGATGGTCCCCAATATGTATCAAACAGTGTGTTTCATGTTGAGTCCGTTCACTAGTGTAGTTAAATGACACACATATCTATCACGTGTGGGGGTCCTCCAATCATGTACAAACAGTGTTGTCATGTTGAGTCTATTCCCAAAAACAGTGTTGAAATGTTGGGTCTATTCACCACAAACAGTGTGTGTCATTTTGAGTCTATTCACCAAAAACAGTGTGTGTCATGTGGTCTATTCACCACAAACATGTGTGTCATGTTGATCCGTTCCTAGTTAGTTGATGACACACATATTGTAACAGAGTTAGGAATAGGAAGAAGGGGCAACGAGGTGTGCATAGTCAATAGGGAAGTAGGGCACGGTCAAGCACCATAATATGGGGTAGTTAGGCTGGGTCGTCCTATGACGAGGATCTTAGAAACAAAGTCAGTTGTGAATGACCCATCCTTCGATATGGACGTATGATTTAACTGGGCAACATCTGGCTTGATTGATGGTTTGTTATAACCTATCTCCGTTGATTATGAATAAAGTAATATGAAGAAAGAACCGTCTTGGAGTTATTGCCAGTTCACCATTACTTCGCTGTACAATATCTATCACGTGTGGGTGGTCCTCCAATCATGTATCAAACAGTATAGCAGGCATTTTTTGCTTGACTTTATGGTTTTGGCGTCCTGAAAACATAAATTAATCTACGGCAACACATAAGGAATAGTTTTTATATCACGTGATGAGAGACGGAGACATTCTTTCCTTTATATTTCTGCTGGGAGAAACAGGGACACGTCGTATGACACCCGGTGCAATTACATGAATCCTAATCCCTTTAAACTCTCATTGAAAGCAAAGAAGCTATAGACGGTCTGAACATTGGAATCTGTGAGATTCTAGAGCAACGTAACACCGTGTTGACGGATACAGGCGTGTCCCGGCACTCTATCTGTGAGAAGGGCCAAATGAAGAGTGCCATCACACACCAGGATCTACATCGTACATACTGTCTGTTATCTGCTGCCTATAGTGCCTTGCTGTGTGGGGGGAAAGAGGAGAGTGGGAATTGCCCTGAGGAATTAATTCCGCCTGGCTAGTGCAGTCGCCGCGAACTGTGCAGGTTAGGGTTTTCATTTTGCCCCCGACAGTAAAACAAAAAACCATACCTTACGGAAGAATAGAATCCGGCATTCATTCTAGAATAATATATATACACAATGGGAATGTATGGGTATGTAACTTCAGTCCACAAGCTATTATACTATGAACGTGAAATATCTCGACCACAATAGGATGTAACAAAAACAAGCATATTAATATCCCGATGAGAAACAAAAAGATATATTAAGATTAACAGGAGAAACAAGAAGGTATACTAAGTTTCGGAGGCCAACACAATAAGCAGAAAGAAGCACATACCTGAAAAAAAAAAAATTCAAACCTGAATGAAGAGAAAACGGTGGGAATATCCAATAACATTAATATAATTTCTAAGAACAGCTAAAATAAATTTAGTAAAACATCCGACACGTTCGTCGTTTCAGTTATAACAACTTTTATCAAGAACAACACAAACATAACTAATATAACAAGTATTATATATTATAACACGAAACAATCAGATTTTGAAAAGAGAACTGGTGAAGGGCAGTTGCGCGACTTCCGCGTTTAGTAATCATGAGCAGTGGTTCTAATGAAACAGGAATTTAAGAAAGAGATATCGATTCATGAAACTCCGTCTACTTTGTCAGTGACCGCGGAATGTAAGAGGATTTTAATGCCTATTAATTTAGTAATGTGTGTTAACGGTATGGAGCCAACATTTACGTGGCCGAGACTGTGCCCAGTAACTGACCAGTATGCAAGCTCAGCTGTAGGTGAAGTTAGCCAAGGTCCAGTCAGCCAGGATCCCGTCAGCCAGGGTCCAGTCAACCAGGATCCAGTCAGCCAGTGTCCAGTCAGCCAGGGTCCAGTCAACCAGGGTCCAGTCAGCCAGGGTCCAGTCAGCCAGGGTCCAGTCAGCCAGGGTCCAGTCAGCTAGCTAAAGCTTCTGTCAGTCGCATCCCGCTTGTCTTCACAGACAATTTCGAGAAGATTTGACACTGATTGGACAGTGAATGTGGGAGGCCAGGTCGCCCCACAAATAGGCCACTATCCTGCCACCACAAGGAACTGACCCCATGACTACTGTATTTATAACTAGACGCACTCACTACTATGCCACAACTTGTTCGTGTGTGTGTGTATGTGCGTACGATAGTGTGAGTGTGTGTGTCTGTGTGTGTCCACTTTCTGGGCACTGTTCACATAAAAAACCAATATAATACATGTACACGCACAGACTACAGACCTGCTCGTCTGTCACTTGTGTGTAGTGATCTTGTCTTCGACCTGCTCATCTGTCAGTGGCTGTGTGTAGTGATCTTGTCTTCGACCTGCTCATCTGACGGTGGCTGTGTGTAGTGCTAGTGTGTTCAGTTCAGACTTGTCTTCAGCCTGCTATATAAGTTATCTCTGAGAATGATGCAACGTCACGCCAAGTGTTTCATCAACTATTTCACGTAACACATTCCATGTCTAATATTGTCGTGGTGTGTGTGTGCGCGCGCGCCCGCGCGCGTACGCGTGTATTTGTGACGCGTCTAGCATCAGATTTCCTCTTCTTCTTCTTCTTCTTCTTCTTCTTCTGCTGCTGCTGCTGCTGCTGCTACTACTACTACTACTACTACTACTACTACTACTACTACTACTACTACTACTACTACTACTACTACTACTACTACTACTTCTTATTCTTCTTCTTCTTCTTCTTCTTCTTCTTTATCTTCTTATTCATCATCATCTTCTTCTTCTTCTTCTATCGCTCTGTGAAGCACATAGGTCGCGACACTCGGTTCTTTCAGTCGACACATCCGGCTTACGCACTGGGGAGAACTCCGCTCCAAGCCAGCTATAACTATCAGACTACACAGACTTCATCGGCCTCTGTGGCTAAGGGCTAGCGAACGCGGTTTGTGAGCCCGTACACCCGGGTTCGAATCACTGCGGTGCTGGCTTTTTCGAAAAAGGTATAGGAGCCGGTTGTTCAGAAACCAATGGCAAACTACTGAACGTAACATTTGCCCGGGAATCACGAACAGCGAAAATGCTGCGGTTGACTGCTACGTCCTGTGAAGGACATGCAACTTAATTTTTTACACACACTTCGCTGGGCTCGGTCTCTTCATTTGGAAATGATGAGGGTGCAACCCACGAGCCCCGGGCCGGCAGACCAGCGTCTGGCAAACGACGCTATAGTGGCCTCTCAGGCGTATGTGTAAACAAACGTAGACTATATTAAGTGTCAACAATCCCTGTTTACAGACTACAATTAACTTTGATCAGAAAGACGCCAGGAAAACACTTGACAACTGACAAAACCACGCCGTCTCGGAGACTTCAGCCCTGAAGGATGTACAATGGTCAGACTTCACACAAAAACAGCATTCACAGCGCAACGTACATTTTAAAGTCTGTACAACTTTATACCGGAAACGAAAGATTTCGCCACTGAAATCTTCCTGGTGTGTGTAATGACATGTGCTGTGTGTGTAGCCGCTCACTAACAGTGTAGGGGATTACTCTCTGGCATCCAGTAGCTGTGCTGCACTTGACAAGGTCACGTCAAAATAAACCGATGTCACCACGGGGTATGACAACACCTTGGTCATGGCGTCGCTTTCTTAGCTCCCGTGTGAACATTTAGGGCACAAAGATACCAGTATAATTATTATCTCAATAATACAGCCACACTTGACCAGTGACAAATAAAACTTGGATATACGTGACCATCCCTTGACATCCAAGCTACATGTGACAGGACGTCGATGTCAGTCAGTGTGTGCCAACCAGCTATCCAGGCGGCATGTGTTCCTTCACTATACCCCTCCTGGGTATAATGAGCCCCGGAAACTGTTAGACGGTCAGAATATGAGCTTGTCTTTATGGCACCTGGCCGTCTTGACAGACGATGGTTATTGTGCTTTAAAACAAAAACATAATAACCTCTTTACAGCACAAACCCTGGACTGAGTTGTAGAGACCATCTGTTGCCCAGGCAGCATGATCTATTTTCAGCTTTCCTAGTTTACTCCAGAGGAAAGGTAACGCCAATACGTCTGGAACAAGACAAGCTGCAGAAGCTGCGGGGTCAGCAAAGCAATGCTATAACTGCCCGCCTGACGGAGCTTCGATCCTAGACCAATTGCCGACCAACTGCAGGCGCTCGTCTGCTTGACCGGTAATTGTGGGTTCCATCCACATCATTTCCACATGAAGAGACCGGGCCACGCCATTTAGTCTTGAGGTTGCATTTCCTCGCCCTGTGATAAGGCTTTTCCCTCCAAGTTGCACTCCTCCGCCCGAAGCCGTTGGCACAATGTGGGTTGTCGGGTTTGGTGAGCGCCGCCCAACATTCGGCGCTAACAGAAAGCAGGTAATACCGTCTACTGTCATACGGTAGCTCAGTCATATCTGACTTAGACCTGACTAACGAGTTTATATATTATCTGCTTCTGTAACCAACAGTATATCCTTATGGATATTGAAGAAAACATAACAATCCATACAACTTATAAATTATCGAGTGCCTTTCATTAATGGAAGTCAGGGAAAGCAGTGCCTCTAACAAACTCTTATTATAGCAGTTTCAAAACAATACAGTGTGGGATATCTCAGACATCACAAGGTGCAGATTATGGTACCTGTTTCTAGTGACTACGAAGTCCTGCAACTGCCAATGGACGAGGTGAGTAAGCAAAAGTGCTGGCAGCAGGGTAAAAGTTGTTGGTGTTGTTGTTTTGCATATCCTTTACAGGAAATCGCTGTCAACATCAGCATCTTTCTGCTGATTGTTGATTTCTTGGCAAGATTCCGCTCAGTAGTTTGCCATTGCTTTCTGAGCGACCGGCTCCGTACTCTCATAAGTCACTGGCACGACTCGAACCGCTTCCAATTCTCGTGAACTCACGTCAACCACGAGAGTATTCGGGGTTACGGAGAAAGCTGCTAACACCTCGACCAGGGAGTCCGGCAGGTTAAAAGTACGCGGTAGAAATCTGCGACACCAGTTCTTGGGAAGGGGGGAAACCGCGTATACAAGTGATAGAAAATGGGTTCTTGGGTTTGGGAAGGGGGGACACCGTGTATACAAGTGATAGAAAATGGGTTCTTGGGTTTGGGAAGGGGGGACACCGTGTATACAAGTGATAGAAAATGGGTTGTTGGGTTTGGGAAAGGGGGGGGGGGGGGACACCGTGTATACAAGTGATAGAAAATGGGTTCTTGTGTTTGGGAAGGGGGGACACCGCGTATACAAGTGATAGAAAATGGGTTCTTGGGTTTGGGAAGGGGGGACACCGTGTATACAAGTGATAGAAAATGGGTGGATGGGTTTGGGAAGGGGGGACACCGTGTATACAAGTGATAGAAAATGGGTGGATGGGTTTGGGAAGGGGGGACACCGTGTATACAAGTGATAGAAAATGGGTGGGTGGGTTTGGGAAGGGGGGACACCGTGTTATACAAGTGATAGAAAATGGGTGGGTGGGTTTGGGAAGGGGGGACACGGTGTATACAAGTGATAGAAAATAGGTGGGTGGGTTTGGGAAGGAGGGACACCGTCTATACAAGTGATAGAAAATGGGTGGGTGGGTTTGGGAAAGGGGGGAAACCGTGTATACAAGTGATAGAAAATGGGTGGATGGGTTTGGGAAGGGGGGAAACCGTGTATACAAGTGATAGAAAATGGGTGGGTGGGTGTGGGGAAGGGGGGAAACCGTGTATACAAGTGATAGAAAATGGGTGGGTGGGTTGGGAAGGGGGAAACCGTGTATACAAGTGATAGAAAATGGGTGGGATGGGTGTGGGAAGGGGGGACACCGTGTATACAAGTGATAGAAAATGGGTGGGTGGGTTTGGGAAGGGGGGAAACCGTGTATACAAGTGATAGAAAATGGGTGGGTGGGTGTGGGAAGGGGGGACACCGTGTATACAAGTGATAGAAAATGGGTGGGTGGGTGTGGGAAGGGGGACCCGTTAAGAAAAAAGGGGGTTGGGTTGGGTTTTTTTTTTTTTTTTTTTTTTTTTTTTTTTTTTTTTTTGGGGGGGGGGGGGGGGGGTTGCTCATTTAAAACTGGGGGAAAAATTTTAAAAAAAAATTTTGTCGGGGAAGGAAAAAAACAAAAAAAAAAATGGGAAATTTTAAAAGTGAATGTACAATTATCTGGGCAGTTATAACATCTGATGGGAGATGCCTTGAAGAGATTAGAACAAGAATCGCCATGGCGAAAGTAGCCTTTTAAGCAAGATGAAAAACATTCTGACCAATAAGAAGATGTCAATTGAAACGAGGAAAAAGAGTGTTGAGGGGATACATAGAGCCTGTTCTTTTGTATGGATGTGAAACTTGGACAATGAGCAGTCAAGCTGAAAAGCATCTGATGGATGCAGAAATGTGGTTTCTGAGGAAAATGCAAAGAATACCATGGACAGACAGAAAAACCAATGACCAAGTACTACAGGAGACAAATGAACATCGTAAAATGATTAAGAAATTAGACTAGGCATCAAACATTTTTGGGGCATGTATGAGAAAATGGATTTTGGGGAACTTAGTGAAACTGGGAAGATCGAGGGGGGAAAAAACCCAAAGAAGACCGAGGGAAATACCCCGGGTGGCTTGGCCACATGGCATGGACGAGACGGAAAACTGAGCTGATCCCGCATGGTAATTGGTGGAATGGCGATCTGACCGCCCACGCTTTCCCGGCTTGGCACTGATTGATTGATTGGGGGGGGGGGGGGGGGGGGGGGTTAGAAAAAGGGGAAACCGTGTATCCCTTCTTCTTCTTCTTCTTCAGCTTTCCGAGCCATTGAGGTTCTTTGCTGCAAAAACAATCCGTCTCCATTCGCTCTCCGGTGGACCTTCTTTTTGCCAGTCGTTGATTCCAAGCGCTTGTAGGTCTGTGTATATATTACTACCCCCAACCGTCTTTTTGGTCTACCTCGGGGTCTACGGTCATTTATTTCCTGAGTGTAAGCGAGTTTTGTTTCCCTATTATAAATAAACCGTGTATACTAGTGATAGAAAATGGGTTGTTGCATTTCGGAAGGGGGAGGGAGAAAGAAAAAAAGGAGGGGGGGGGGGAGTTGGATTACAGTATCGAATATGCGTTAAATTATTAAAAATTAGAAGGGGAACAAATGAACAAGACGCGCTTAAGCAATAACAAAATTAGAGCTAATAATGTCACAGTCCGTGGCCGAGTGCTTAGCACACCCAGAAACTAAAAGACCGCGGACCTATAGTTCATACGGATGAGTGAGCACTTACAGAAACAGACAAAAGTGCCACAGACAACCGCGGCGTTTGTTAGTTACTAATGGCTGTTGCGCTTATTGTCGTCAATCAGTTGTGCAAGAGAATCCTGGCCAGGAGGAGGCCCGCTTAAGAGTTCAGTTGGAAGGATAAAGGGCAAGGGGTCGGTTTTAGTGCACGATTTAGATCGGGCCTAGGAGAAGAGGGGTCTCTCCTGGACTTGACAATTTGAGGTCGACCGAGGTCCAGGTTGAATCGGTCGAGACCCGTGGTGGCAATGGCTACCGCTCTTTAGCCACCATCGATATACGTTTTAATATTGTGCTTATAAGTGTGTTTTAGAGTAAAGCTGACTGTGAATTAGATAGAAATATAAGACAGTGTGAACTTGTGTGAACGGCCATGGATGAATTATATCAATGAAATAAACCGGCGTTATGTTGTGACTGGAGTTCGTAGATGTGTTGTGGCAATAAATGGTCATGTAGTTTTAAATATAATCAGTTTCTTTTGGGGTATCTTCATTGCACTCCGGACAGGTCCATAGGTGCTCAAAACACCCCCCCCCCCCAGCAAAAACAATCAGCGTCCGGCGGCTAATAGTGCCAGTTCTGTGTTGGCTGACGAGGCACCTCGTTTTCCCGATGTACCTCTCGCGTCTGGCCGTGCCGATTCTTACTCCCAAGTCTTTCATCCTGGACAGCTTTAATAAAATATGTATTCTTAAATCAATGCGCAATCTGTTGGGAAATCAGTCAGATTGTACGCTGCACAATGTGAGGAATCATCGTCCCACAACAACTATCTGTGTCCTGACTGATAACATCAGTAATATCTTTGTCCCGCCAACAGAAAACGAGGAGGACATGACACTTGAGGACACATATATTGAGCCACGATACGTACAACGTCAGGCCGATACCGCTGACATCTTCAAGTGATGTTAACCACAATCAATCATATACACCACGAGTTGCTATTACTATGATATGTGGCAAACTCATTGTACACCAGGGTCGACTCACTTTCGACCCATGGTAATTGTCCTTGTATTTCCAGTTTGTGTCCTAACTCTGACAAGTTGTCGTCGCAGAAGCCGTTAGTATCCACCAGAAGACGGCGACACCAACAATTTTGGAAACAACATAACTATTGGTCAACAATGGTGACGTCACCTGTAGAGCAACAGGGAAGCTAATCAAGAAAAGTAGTTACGCAGCCAACACAAATGGAGAGGCAGTGGTAGAGTAGAGGCAATGGTAGGAGTAGAGGCAATGGTAGGGGTAGAGGCATCGGTGAAAGGAAGTTTCAGAGATCCGTAAAGGGACGCAGAGGTGTTTCCACGGCAGCAGGGCCAGGTTCTAAACTGGCCAAGACCTACTGACACATCCTAGCCGTACGTCCTGGGCAACAGGTCCCTTCGGGGTCCTGGCTAACGTAGTAGGATCGCTGATTCTTCCGAAGTCGGAGAGTATCTGCCTGCACGGCGAGGCACCACCAGTCTGCACACCAATAAGCCAGACATGGGACAACGGATACGCACGCAAACCTCAGGTCCGGTATGACATCACACTGATGTTGGACAACAGGATGTCTTCATCCGACATTCAGGACTTCACGCTGGAGTTCACAGCCAGCGAACACAAGCAAGCAAGCAAGCAAGATCCGTAAAACACCGCAAGGGAAATGCCAGTAAAATATAACCAACCATGTGGACTTAAGGAGCCGTGGTGGCCAGTGGCCAGCATGCTGACCGGCCGTCCCTGTGTTCATGTGTTTGATGCTCTTGGTTTCTTGTATTTACCTGGGCTCACAGGTCGACTCAACCTAAAATAAGGACCTTGAAATGTCCTGGGGGGTAAAGGCTTGATACTGACTACATGACCCACACAGTGCTCATTTGTGAATTGTGAAAGACTGGAAAGCTGCTGATCCATATGGTATCCTAATATAGATAAATACCCTTGAATGTAAATATACTCGGGAAGATTAACGCGGTCAACAAATACCCGCAGAAGTCGGATGTGTCGGCCTAACGGCGCAAGAACGCAGCTCTACTGTAAACAGGCACAACGCAATCACGTCCGATAAAACTCTTGTGATGAACGCAGAATAAGAAGAATGTAAATATGTAGGTACATCTGCACGAGATGAAGTGACCAGCGGTCTTCCTCTCTGTTGAATCCAATAGCGAAGCAGGCTAGCACACGGAACCTCGATGCCGTGAAATGGCAATAGCTCAGTGAACAGTGATCCTGCCCTGCCAGCCACCTACTGATGTGCTCCAATCCCCATTCAGAAGGGAGCATTTTTTTTTTTTAATTGACCGGGCTCCCAGCCAACAAAATGGGTACCAGACGATGTCATGGAAGGTCAAGGCTGACTGGCATGCGATTGACTACGTCACACAACCAGTGTCGTGCGGTCTGCGAAAGTTTCGACCAGCAGGATCTAGCTGGGAGCCACGGCAACCCAGAGCGGGCCAGTCTAACACCAGCACCAGGAAATGTCGTTGGAGGTGGAGGGCGGGCAACGTAATACTGCCCACATCACCGCCTGGGGTGCCGACTGGTCGACCACATCTGGGTCTAGCACCATATACCCGGGACACCTTATAGTGTGTAAAATTGCCCCCCCCCCCCCCCCGGTACTTACATATAACCGACACGCCCCGTGACGTAGAGCGGCTCGTTCACCTTGACTCTATGGGCGAACTGCGAGTGTCTTCTAGGCTTGGTGAAACCAAATACTCTGGACTCTAGTATCAAATCATCTACACTTGTTCAAGGTTTCTCCTGGGTCCTGTCCTCCTCCTCCTCCCCTCTTCTTCCCCCCCCCCCCCCCCCATGCAAGATTTTATATTCGGACCAGAAATAAGCCAACCTATGTCCTTGAAACAGCTTTTTAAAAAAAACATGACTGACTCAACACTGAGATATAATTAAGCCTTACGTAAAATTAAGGAGCAGGGACAAGACCCGGCTATAAATAGCAAGGGGCTACCCCACGTGTAAGCCTAGCAAACAAAAAAAAAACAGCTCGCGTGTACCCCCGTGCAGGCACTGATGTCCACAGTTCGACGGTAACGCCCTCCTGGTTGTTGGCTTCACTGCGGATACAGCAGGGCTGTCTAAATGATTACATCAGCCAGGAACAGCATTTCACTGGCAAACGTGTAACTGGATGTGCATTTGTTTGTTGTCGAGTGCCCTGTAATCTCGACTTCTATCTTCTACTCGTGTGCGTGCCAGTCAATACTTATGATGTGTGCCGGTGTGTGTGTGTGTGTGTGTGTGTGTGTGTGTGTTATGGTAAAGTTAGTTATGGGTCTTATTATATGATGTTGCAATCAATCCCAACCTGGGGTCCTGAGGCAAGAGATATGGCCTGAGATCGAGAGTATTCTCGACGCACCGCAATGAATGCGACGTTCTGTATAGGACATGCAACATGATGATGAATAAGTCCCAGTAGCATTAGTTGGCACACAACGGTCAACTCGTGGAAGGGCCATTAGTTGGCACACAACGGTCAACTCGTGGAAGGGTCATTAGTTGGGACCCAACGGTAAACTAGTGGAAGGGTCATTGGTTGGGACACAACGGTAAACTAGTGGAAGGGTCATTAGTTGGGACACAACGGTCAATTAGTGGAAGAGTAATTAAGACGTGCACGAAACACACACACCACACGGCCAAAAAGGTACATTGGGGTACAGACTTGTGTACAACTCCCCGCAAGGACAAATTGTACTTCGAGGATTGACCAACTCCACAGCCCTGGAAGCCCATGGTGTGGTGCTGGTCGGGGGTCGAAGTATGCGTTATTTCTACAGCGAGGGGCCGTCGTCATATGGAGGTTCAGGTTCGAATCCCGCATGGAAACTCATGTGAGCTGCATGTCCTCTCCATGACTGTGCCGTCAGCCCCAGCATTTACTGGCTGTTTGTGGTGTAGTTTCCACGTTCAATAGTTTGCCATTGCTTCCTGAACGACCGACTCACAAACCTTCCAAGCCAACACAAAGAGGTCTACTCCCAAGGGCCTGACTTCGAACCCTGGACCCGGTGTGTTGGGAACTGTGGGACAGCGTTCACCAACCCCGATTGGACATTTGAGTTGGAAAAATGAGGCACTTGCATTAGCACCACCAGCAGCCCTAGTGCTGACCTGTCCGTCTCTGCTAGCACGCTTGGCTTCGTCGTCGTCGTCCGCTAGCGTGAGAATCATCCCCATATAATGCCTCTAGTAGTGACGTCATCTTTTTAGTCATTATTGGATGGTAACAAAATGGCGTCTTTCTCACCATACATCATGTCTGCTTACCATTTCACGAAATGTGCAGATGAAACGAGGTTTTACAGATCTGGTGAGTGATGCACAAACCAACATTTGTTCAGTCTAACAGAACAGTTTCTGTTAGAGACCACACACTACCGACCATACGACATCTCGACTCTTACTCTACAACCCCTGTCCCGCTTCCCGCGTCCCTTCCATTCGACTTGCCGACAATATTGTGCACTCCTGACATGCGCAGTCGTGATGTTGTGGTCCTGGGAACATGTCGAATTTTCTCCAGTGCAACTTTATGTTCGCACACCACAATGATTAGTCATATTATCTGTCTTGCTCGTTCTGGGTGCTTCTGCTAAAGTAGTTGTAACAACACGAGCGTTGTAACGAAGTTGATAGCAAACTGCTCTAGTAATATACTGAGCACGGTCAGAAGCGGGTTCAACACCTGGCTTGTCGCTTGCCAAAGTGAGGCAGCGATTGACCATCTATTCTCTCCTGCTCTCACGCTTACACA
Organism: Cepaea nemoralis; assembly: GCA_014155875.1. NCBI lineage: Eukaryota > Metazoa > Mollusca > Gastropoda > Stylommatophora > Helicidae > Cepaea > Cepaea nemoralis. The sequence goes on along the minus strand of JACEFZ010010048.1, from coordinate 37,526 downwards.
ATGTGACGCGCTATCATATCACAGACAAGACTGTTACGGGACAATTAGGGGTCAACGAGAAGCCGGTCTCCCTGGCGTAGGTAGTGTTAAGGACGTTGTTCGTAATCCCGTATACTCTCGTTCGAAACACAGCTACGCGAGATTCAGCAGCGGATCGCGTCGCGTTGGTTGCTTACGGGGGTATGTGAGCCAGTCGGTCAGAAAACAATGGCAAACTACTGAACGTAAAAACTTGCCAAGACATCAACAGCAGCTGAAAAATGATGGTGCTGATTGCAATGTCCTGTAAAGGATATGCACACACACAAAAATCAAATGTCTGAACGCTGCTCATAATGCCACACCTCACTTCCGCTGCGTGAGCGCTTCTCAACCCATGCACGTGAGCTGTCACGTGTACACGAGACAGTTCTATCACTCAAGCTGAAACCTCCAGCTAGTGAAGGTGGTAGTCAACTGTGCAGATTCGCTTGGCGGGGTCTAGAACGACGACCCCTGATGTTTGGTTTCGTTTGTTGCCTGTTTCCTGGCCTAGATAAACAAACGTGGGTTCCGGGACTAAGGCACATTTGATGCCTCACATAGGTTGCAGACTTCAAGAGGTGACCACGGGGTGACAAAACCTGCAGATGGAGCCAGGTTTTTGCCGGAAGTCCTATTCTGGTGTTTGGTCATTGGTGACTGACGCGGAAACCAGTATGTGCTTAGTTAACAGAACAGGTTCTGTTTCAGAACACGCGCTGCCGGCCAGAAGGACATCTCGACCCTACTTCCGCCACTTGTTTCTCTCCAGGAAGTCACACTCATTCAGCGCCAGCACTCGCCGTCCCCTCGGTACTGTTGATATTCTCATATACACACAACGAATGTCACGCGACCTAGGCACAGAGTGTACGCGCCTTTATTTCACAGGACATTGATGAATATACACTGTAAGCCTGTAGGCCTGGAAGCTCGGGTCTGTGGTAAACATCCACCTCGATGGGGATTTGAACACATGTCCACCAGGCGAGCACGCTAGTGGCATGTATCTGTCAATCTTCCAACATCGTTGGCATTCTCCCATACAGACAAATCGTACGTTTACTAATCTCCCAACATCGCTGACATTCTCCCGTACAGACAAATCGTACAACAAATCGTTGACATATACAGACAAAACGGGCATCATATATAAATATATCATGGTCGTTGACATTCGAACAAAACGTGCGCCAACCAATCTCCCATCTCACTGACCACCATACTCTGGTAAGAAAGGGTTGAACAGGAAATAATAAACCCTGCTGCACGACCAAGTGAAATAATTAACATGACAAAAACAATGGATGATCTCACACAGTGACAACCTTACCTTGGGCTGGCTGTTGAAAAGCTGTCACGTCTGTTGATTCTTCTTGGATGAAATTACGCGCTCTATTGTTAACCCTCTTGTTAGTAAGTTATATTCTGATCCCTGGTTCATTCCAGTGGGAGAAGGGCGGAGTTTCGGGAGGGGGACGAACTGGTTGTCAATCACTTCAAATGCCTCGCTAAACGACGTTCTGCCTGGCTGTCATACTATTGGTCGATCGACCTCACACAGTAGCGCTGTTGATAAATCTAAACATTACATCAACTGGGCAGACTTTTTTATTTTCAAAACGTATTTTAAAAAAAACAAACAGTCAGGGGTATGTTTACAAACAAGTTTCTCAAGCACTGATAACGTTGTGAAGAAACATTGTAGACTGCACATTATTCTGATTACATGTAGGCAGCACTGTGCTAGGCCCACTACACTGCTGTTGTTCTTTAGCTGGTCCATGGCGGTGAGGTGGGTGCCTGCGGAATTAGGTTTCTCTGGCTGGTATTAATGTCGCACTCAACGAGAAGGTGGTTGGGTGTCCCACGGAGGTGAGATGCCTGCATGGGGGTCTATGTTAGGGGGTGATGTGGTTGAAATTGTTTTGTGAGATCCCTTTTGAAAGTGAAAAATGAGCCTTTAGTTGTCTGTGGCTTCCTCTCCGGGCATTTCAATAAAGGCAGTTTAGCCCCTCCACTCTGTCTGGTAATCTTTTTTGTGTGTGCTGGTTCTGAGGGTCTTATGAACCGTGGGCTTTTGTTGTGTTGTGTCTGTTCAACGGGTGTAACGGCTGCTTTTAAATCAATATGAAAAGAACGGCTTCACCCTCCTCCTAACAGATTCATTAAACAAAATTTGGAAAGAAACATTTACTGAAATATGTGTCTTCTCTTTCTCCTTCTCCTTCCTCTTCCCCTTACCCCTCCTCCTCTTCTTCTTTTACTTTTCCCCGTCCCTCCTCCTCCACATCCTTCTTCTTCTTCTTCCACTTCTTCTCCTCCCCCTCCTATTTCTCCTCCTCCTATTTCTTCTGCTCCTATTTCTAATCTATCTTCGTCTGTTGTTGTTGCTGTATCTCCTCCCCCTACTTGTCTTTCCTCTTCTTGTTTAAGACCACTTGTAGGTAGTTGGTGATTGATTGGATGTTGATCGATTCGTTTAAGGTATGAGGTTGCTAAGCTCAGGCAAAGCCACTTTAATCGACTTTTACGACCTGCCCAGGAGGTTTATAGGACATGCAAGGAGGCTATAAGACAAGCACAGAAGGTTCATAGGATGTGCAAAAGTGGTTATAGGACTTGAACATGAAGTTATAGGATATGCACAGGAGGTATAAACAACATGCACAGGAGGTTTATAGGACATGTACAGAAGGTTTATAGGATATGTACAGAAGGTTTATATGATATACACAGGAGGTTTATAGGACATGTACAGGAGGCTTATAGGACATGCATATGATGCTATAGGACATGCACAGGAGGTTACATAACATAGGAGGTCATAGGTAATGCAAATTAGGTTATAGGACATTGTAGCATGATGGAACAGAATTCCCCATTCCCAGCCCGACACATTCATAAAAATACTTTAAGTCTGAACGGGGACCATCCCAGATAGAAGGGCTATTATTAGATCGAATGTTCCAGAACGAGTTAGGGGAGGCAGCGGTATGCGCTTGCTTTTTCATTGGCTAATAAGTAAAATTCACTGGGCCACATTTGAATATCCAATTAGTTGAGCAAGATTCCAACCGGAGCGGTAGCTATTTTGTGATGTGGGGACGCAAAAATGCCCTTAAAGATTCAATAATATATTGTTCTCTGGAATAACAGGTACCACTTTAAAACATACTTTGATGTTGTAGTGTGCCTAGTGAACGAAAGAGAAGAATATAAGAGTATTTTATGAATAAAATGTGAAAAGTGAAAACCAGAACTTCTGTGCGCCAGAATTCTGAATATTGCTTCTTCAACCTTGACATGTCTTTCACGCTGTATACTCCAAGTGCATATCAATCCCTTGTTGTGACTGGTTGCGTATGCTTGATGAATGTATAGTACACTCATGCAAATTCGCAAACCCAAACCCCTTGTGCATTCTTCATGCCTAGGATGACTTATTCTTAAATCAACTGTACCTTTGCTCTCGCGAGTTAACATATGGCAGTCTGAATTGGAATGAGTGATGTAAACATGTACAAGTTCCTTTGTAAAACGCTGAGAATGTTGGAGTGAGTGAGTTGGTGATTTAATAAATAGCCTCTCACATCTAGTGGAAGGAAAGATGCTTCAATATCCATCTGTAAACAGGTTGTATGTGGCACGCCAGAATTGCTAAGTCCATGTGATGCCTGGTGGCTACATTACGCTCAGGAGAATTAATACAATTTCTCCCTGAAGTATTACACTATTACCTCTACTGTTGGATGGTTCATATAAACTAGTTCCTAAGAGAACCATAGGTGTGTGAACCTGTGTCTCAGTTGGCTGAATATAATGTATGGCTCATGCAAATTTACAAGGACTAAACATGTTTTTCCACATATGTGCTTGGTGCATATGTGAACCATTGCTATGCAATTGAGCTTCTGTTACCGACTGTAGTGGACATGAAAATTACTCAGTGGGGAAACAGCACATGATGATGATAAAGATGATGTACCTGTGAGTCAGGTCTGTCTGAGAGAGGGGGTGAGGTCTGGCATTGCTGAGTGAGTGTATATGGAATAGGACATTCATGCACCAACATCACAGCCATAGGAATGGATGTCTGGTCTGCTAATTGGGTAAATGCCATTAGTTAATACATAATGCATATTGCAGTTGTAAATGCCTATTTTCCATTTCCCTTCACAATGCCTGTCCCATGTTGCTATGTCACAATGATTGCTGTACTGTGTCTGGTCCTCCTTGTGCCCAGGTCTACTGTGGTTCAAACATGGTGGAACTTAGACCACATAAATGCTTGTAATTGTGTTAAGCTACCCTGTCTCAGCATATAGTCTTGTGATTACCACAGTACATCACAGTGAAATTCACTACATCATCAACTGGGAGAGGTGTCTTGGACAACACCCACCCTAACCTCCCCATCTCCATCTGTGTATGCTAATGTATGATAACATCATCTTTTAACAAATGTAAAAAGATGTTGTGCCATTTTGTATATTGACAGAGAACAGGAGGATGGAGGAGAGGCTTCCATATATCATCTGGGACAACTAAACAGAAGTCCTAGATCCAGAAGTGTCTCCCTATCAAAATGCAGGAAAATCAAAGAGGAATTTTCTCTCAGCTCTCAACAGCTGAATGCACAAATGGGAGCAAAACACAATCTGAAGCTCTACAAATGTGGTGAACTGGAAAGTGATCTTTGAGTCAATCAAATGTCATCTGAGAACTAAACAACAAGTCTATGGTGGTGAACCTCATTCAAGACGTCTGGTGAAATGACTGGGACAATGGATTGTTAGCTAGGACTTATCTTAGTTAATCTCCAGCCTGGTGCTCACACAGTGTTTTCAGAATGAAGACTTGCAGAGGAAGTGAGATAGACTGAGGAGAAAGAAGACTGGGACATATTTGTATCTTAGATCTTCCTCTACAGGAAAAGGAGAACAGATTCCTAAGTCTCAACTTCATAAACAGTCAACTCACCAGTGAAAGACAAGGCTGTAGCTTTTCTTCAAACTGTGACAGTAGGGGATAATTAGTCAGACTTGGAAAATCATCATGGGGAGAACTGCAACCTGAGCTTGTCCAACACCCATCATAGGTACTAAAAGGATTAAACAGACCAGTGGAGCAGAAGGTCCCTATGCTTGCCCCAGGTTATGGCTTATCTTGGTTTTCCCTCATTAACAGTAGAAGAAAAGATAAAAGTCAATGGTGTAGTGGTGATTAGAGAGGAGAGGAGGAGGAAAGTTTAGTTATTAGTTGGTGGAGTAAAGGGGAGGTGGTGTATCTTGTTTCTCTACATGCATGTGTGACATATTTTTTATGCATTTTCTATGCAATAATTGAAGTGTTGACATGACAGGAGATGAGACAATGGTCATCACTCGACTCACCATCAACTCAATAAATTGTGTATTCAATGAACCAGTGTTTTAAGTACATGTCTCAAGAGAATGTCTTGTACAGTTGCTGTCAAGTGTTGTCTCTGGTGACTGTCTTAAGTGCTGTGGTTGATTATACATATTGTGAAAAGTCTTGTATAGATGTTGTCAAGTATCTCTTATGATGTAAGTCTTGTACAATGGCTGGTGTACACAATTCCTTGTGAATGTATGTCCCACTTTTGTCAAGAAACTGTCATGTAGATGTCTTGTCCAACAGATGTAATGTACAGTTATTGTTGAGTTTGCCTACAAATAATTGAATCCTACAATCCCAAAGAAATGGGACAACCTGATATAGGTCATACTGACAAAATATATAGAGAAGATCTATGTGACGGACGAACAGCACACTGGCAACATTATGTTGAGTGAGAGGGATCCTCAGTTGTACAGGCGCTAATAGTTCAGATCTTCTCTGGCCTTGGGTGAACTATTTTACTTCTTTTATAAATTTCTGTGTAGATACATAATAGTCTCACAGTGGGGGTTTGAGCCAAAGAAAAATGTTCTCCAAAAAAAGGCTATTGCGGGAATGATTAGCTCATTTGAGTGACCTCTAGACAAAACGTGCTAAATCATATCCTTTATCTTGTTATTTATTATTCAAGATATATCTCCAGAGAACCCTACTAACTAGGTCCTCTGTCAACTCAATCAAACATGTCACAGACATGTACAGGAGGTTTATAGGACATGCTCGGGAGTTTATAGGACATGCACGGGGGGTGTATATGACATGCACTGGATATTATAGGACATGCACGGGAGGTTATAGGTCAGGCACAGGATGTTATATGACAAGCACGGGAGGTTATAGGACATGCACGGGAGGTTATAGGACATGCACGGGAGGTTATAGGACATATGCACAGGATGTTATAGGACATGCACTGAGGAAACCTGCGGATAGAATAAATGAAGAGACCATTGTCTGGAAACCAAAGTGCAAACTAAACATTGGGAGCCCCAGACATGACACCATCACTGTGGCTACAACACTGAGAGGAGAATAGTGGGAGCCCCAGACGTGACACCATCACTGTGGCTACAACACTGAGGGGAGAATAGTGGGAGCCCCAGACATGACACCATCACTGTGGCTACAACACTGAGGGGAGAATAGTGGGAGCCCCAGACGTGACACCATCACTGTGGCTACAACACTGAGGGGAGAATAGTGGCAGCCCCAGACGTGACACCATCACTGTGGTTACAACACGGAGGGGAGAATAGTGGTAGCACCATACGTGACACCACCACCGTGGCTACAACACTGAGGAGAGAATAGTGGTAGCCCCAGACGTGACACCATCACTGTGGTTACAACACTGAGGGGGTAGTCGGACACTGACATAAATCATATTGGGAGGATTTGGACGAAGCTGGACTAAAGTGGGGGTAATAGCAGCGCTGTATGTCACTAGAACACAGCAAGTGAAAGGGTTCGGCCACAGAACTAGGCTACCAGCTGATAGAATACCATCACAACAAACAATGATGTACAAGCCAAATGGAACCACAAGAAGAGGTGGAACAGGTTTCACAGAGGGAATAACTGAATCCATGGGAATCACGATATATGAAGCCCATAAACGGGCACCCTCCCGCTGTTTATGCCTCACCTTGGCACCGCAAGGTACAAGAGGAACGAGGTGAGATGAGATGATGGACGGAGCTGCATGAGGTAGCAAAGGACAGGGGGGGCTTTAAGTGGGTTTTTTGCGGGACTGTGTCCCAATCGGGGATACTGGGTTAAAGAGAGATGTGATTGGAGTGAGTTGGTTGCGGGTCTGTGTCCAACTCTGTGATACCGGGTCGAAGGGAGATGTGACTGGGGTGAGAATGTCCACTACCAGAGACTAAAAAAAAATGTTTGCATATCCTTTACAGGACACCGCTGTCAACACCAGCATCTTTCAGCTGATTGTTGATTTCATGGCAAGATTACGTATTGTAGTTTGTTATTGCTTTCTGAGCGGCCGGCTCACATACCCCGTAAGTTACCGACGCGATTCGAACCACTGCTGATTCTCACCGTCGTCACATTACTTACTAGAGTATACGAGATAACGGAGAAAAGTCGCTAACCTCTCTCTCTCTCTCTCTCTCTCTCTCTCTCTCTCTCTATATATATATATATATATATATATATATATATATATATATATATATATATATATATATATATATATATATATATATATATATATATATATATATATAAATTTGTCGTTATATGCGGTTACAGTTTCACGACAAAGGGTTATCCCATAATGCTCCGTCCCTGTGCCGGTGAATATCACACAAAATGCTCCTCACTGTCCCATGAAAAGTGGAACTGACAGTAGTCCCGACAAACCAACAGCACGGACAGGCACACATACATAACGCCACTGCAGGAATGCCGACACAACAGTCCGCCACTACAATTACAATTCGTCGTCGATGGAAGCGCCAATGACTAGAAAACCAGCTGCTGTACATACATTACAGCATAAGGCAAAACCAGCTAATTTAGCAAGCAGCTATCCGCCATTTTTCTGAACATGCACTTCACAATACAAACCACCGCGGACTAATGTAAAAGAATTCCACACGAAATCCATAGCGCACAGTGTCGCCCCACGCATTTAACTCAATAGCTGGGCGACGGAACCATGTACCACCAATCCAAATGAGGAAAAATCGTGGGCAAACTTCAGCCAGTAGCACAAAACACTCCAGTGGCTTTAAAGGCTCAACAGCTTATGCCCCATTTTGGACCGGAAGTCATTTATATATCAATTGTCATTCAAATTATGATGTGCTCAGTATCACGCCGCTCACTGATACTACCCGTAATTGTTTCTGATTCCCATTTTGATAAGATGGACCTGCAGTCCAGGTGAATACAATGAAACGACACTTCTCCATGGGGTTTCAAACAGGCGACCACTAGGTCGGCAGCCAAGCGCTCCAACCACAGCTTCCCGAAGTATTATGTGCGAGAATACATATCTCCAAGAGCGGGAAAGGTACAAGTGTTGTAGCCATGGGCGAATAGTTTAGATCAAAAAGTAGCAACGCAACAATGCATAGTATTGTACAACCACTTGTGCAAGTGTGTCCTAAAATACGTGGTCGTGAATCGGCCGATTCCTCTCATTATCTGCAGAGCGCTTCCGTTCACCATTCAAGTGTGGGCGCTGAAGTGCGACCCTGCTCGCTGTTTACACGGGTTAGTGAAGTTGTTGTTTCCTCATTTGTGATGTATGTTCGTGGTGAGCGCACAATATAGCATCCCACAAACGGTTGTCTGTATTGGTTCAAGTGGCTTCACACACATCCAGACTTCGTGTGGCTTGATCTGGGCGCTGGGTCACGTGACCACTTCTGCAACCTCAACCACATTCCCACCTCACACATTGTAGATGCTGGTCAGCATGGTGGAATGAATGAGAGCTCTCGATCTGAAACATTCCAGGTACTGATGCCAAGGTAGCGGGTTCAACCCCTACACCGGTCAGCGGGACTTAAATGTTGACTTCTCGTTCTGATGTAAATTACAAGTACTTCAGAGGTCGGGGTGGGTTCGCCTGATGGCGGGGGACACAGGTAATATGGAAAGCTAATTCAAACGAAAAATATCAGTCCAGTGTTACCGAAAGTAGTAGCACATGTGTGACTACGCTTGATTTCAAGCGAGCAAACGCGAACAATTGTGTGGGGATGTGTGCGGACATACCCGGGGAGAGTTGTGTGGGGATGTGTGCGGACATACTCGGGGAGAGTTGTGTGGGGATGTGTGCGGACATACCCGGGGAGAGTTGTGTGGGGATGTGTGGGGGAATGCCCGGGTAGGGTTGTGTGGGGTATGTGTGGGAGAATGCCCGGGGAGGGTTGCAGCGTGAGATGGGCTAGAAGTACAGGCCAGGTATGAACAACTGTGTGGTGATGTGTGCAGGCATAACTGGGAGGAGTTGTGTGGGGATGTGTGCAGGCATAACTGGGAGGAGTTGTGTGGGGATGTGTGCAGGCATACCCGGGGAGAGTTGTGTGGGGATGTGTGGGGGAATGCCCGGGGAGAGTTGTGTGGGGATGTGTGCGGACATACCCGGGGAGAGTTGTGTGGGGATGTGTGGGGGAATGCCCGGGGAGAGTTGTGTGGGGATGTGTGTGGACATACCCGGGGAGAGTTGTGTGGGGATGTGTGCGGACATACCTGGGGAGAGTTGTGTGGGGATGTGTGCGGACATACCCGGGGAGAGTTGTGTGGGGATATGTGCGGACATACCCGGGGAGAGTTGTGTGGGGATGTGTGCAGACATACCCGGGGAGAGTTGTGTTGGGATGTGTGCGGACATACCCGGGGAGAGTTGTGTGGGGATGTGTGCGGACATACCCGGGGAGAGTTGTGTGGGGATGTGTGGGGGAATGCCCGGGGAGAGTTGTGTGGGGATGTGTGCGGACATACCCGGGGAGAGTTGTGTGGGGATGTGTGCGGACATACCCGGGGAGAGTTATGTGGGGATGTGTGGGGGAATGCCCGGGGAGAGTTGTGTGGGGATGTGTGCGGACATACCCGGGGAGAGTTGTGTGGGGATGTGTGCGGACATACCCGGGGAGAGTTGTGTGGGGATGTGTGGGGGAATGCCCGGAGAGAGTTGTGTGGGGATGTGTGCGGACATACCCGGGGAGAGTTGTGTGGGGATGTGTGCGGACATACCCGGGGAGAGTTGTGTGGGGATGTGTGGGGGAATGCCCGGGGAGAGTTGTGTGGGGATGTGTGCGGACATACCCGGGGAGAGTTGTGTGGGGATGTGTGCGGACATACCCGGGGAGAGTTGTGTGGGGATGTGTGCGGACATACCCGGGGAGAGTTGTGTGGGGATGTGTGCGGACATACCCGGGGAGAGTTGTGTGGGGATGTGTGGGGGAATGCCCGGGGAGAGTTGTGTGGGGATGTGTGCAGACATACCCGGGGAGAGTTGTGTGGGGATGTGTGCGGACATACCCGGGGAGAGTTGTGTGGGGATGTGTGCGGACATACCCGGGGAGAGTTGTGTGGGGATGTGTGCGGACATACCCGGGGAGAGTTGTGTGGGGATGTGTGCGGACATACCCGGGGAGAGTTGTGTGGGGATGTGTGCGGACATACCCGGGGAGAGTTGTGTGGGGATGTGTGGGGGAATGCCCGGGTAGGGTTGTGTGGGGTATGTGTGGGAGAATGCCCGGGGAGGGTTGCAGCGTGAGATGGGCTAGAAGTACAGGCCAGGTATGAACAACTGTGTGGTGATGTGTGCAGGCATAACTGGGAGGAGTTGTGTGGGGATGTGTGCAGGCATAACTGGGAGGAGTTGTGTGGGGATGTGTGCAGGCATAACTGGGAGGAGTTGTGTGGGGATGTGTGCAGGCATACCCGGGGAGAGTAATGTGGGGATGTGTGCAGACATACCTGGGAGGAGTTGTGTGGGGATGTGTGCAGACATACCTGGGAGGAGTTGTGTGGGGATGTGTGCAGGCATAACTGGGAGGAGTTGTGTGGGGATGTGTGCAGACATACCTGGGAGGAGTTGTGTGGGGATGTGTGCAGACATACCTGGGAGGAGTTGTGTGGGGATGTGTGCAGGCATACCCGGGGAGAGTTGTGTGGGGATGTGTGCAGGCATACCTGGGAGGAGTTGTGTGGGGATGTGTGCAGGCATACCCGGGGAGAGTTGTGTGGGGATGTGTGCAGGCATACCCGGGGAGAGTTGTGTGGGGATGTGTGCAGGCATACCAGGGAGGAGTTGTGTGGGGATGTGTGCAGGCATACCCGGGGAGAGTTGTGTGGGGATGTGTGCAGGCATACCTGGGAGGAGTTGTGTGGGGATGTGTGCAGGCATACCTGGGGAGAGTTGTGTGGGGATGTGTGCAGGCATACCCGGGGAGAGTTGTGTGGGGATGTGTGCAGACATACCCGGGGAGAGTTGTGTGGGGATGTGTGCAGACATACCCGGGGAGAGTTGTGTGGGGATGTGTGCAGGAATACCCGGGGAGAGTTGTGTGGGGATGTGTGCAGGCATACCCGGGGAGAGTTGTGTGGGGATGTGTGCAGGCATACCCGGGGAGAGTTGTGTGGGGATGTGTGCAGACATACCCGGGAAGATATGCAGTGTGAGATGGGCTAGAAGTACAGGCCAGGTATGAACAGTGAGCAAATCAGCAACAACGGAACATTGAACTGGTCAGCTTTTCACTCACTAGTGATAAGGGACGCAGAAGTGTTTCCAAGACACCAGGGCCGGGTTATATACTGGCCAAGACCTATTGACGCGTCCTCGTCGAGCGTCCTGGGCAACAGGTCCCTTCGGGGTCCTGGCTAAAGTCAATAGGATCGCTGATTCCTCCGAAGTCGGAGAGTGTCTGCCTGTATGGCGAGGAACCACCAGTCTGCACACCAAAAGCCAGACACGGGACAATGGATACTCACGCACACCTCAAGTCCTGTATGACATCACACTGATGTTGGACAACAGGATGCCTTCATCCGACATACAGGACTTCGCGTTGGAGCTCAAACCAACGAACACATGCAAGCAAGCAACTAGTGATAAGTGGACGTTGGGGCTAGAAGGCCTTCATTAGCATACAAAACAAAAGATATGTTCCACTAATCGAATTTGTTCATTGACTCATTCTGATTTCACAGCTTTACTTCGGTCCAACCCATTTCATTTATGAACAGTAGATGGTGAGGGATATCATGATATTCTACACACAACAGGTCTGTGGCGCTCCACCCATACCTAGACATACCCTCACAACAGGTCTGTGTTGTACCTAGACACACCACACGCCATATGTCTATGTTGTACCTAGACGTACCACACACAACATGTTTGTATTGTACCTCTAGACACACCACACACCATATGTCTATGTTGTACCTAGACGTACCACACACAACATGTTTGTATTGTACCTCTAGACACACCACACACCATATGTCTATGCTGTTCCAAGACACACCCACACACAACAGATCTGGCATGTGCTGAGGTCGGGCAACATACTGACGAGAACCTCCGGCCATGTGCTGAGGTCGGGCAACATACTGACGAGAACCTCCGGCCATGTGCTGAGGTCGGGCAACATACTGACGAGAACCTCCGGCCATGTTCTGAGGTCGGGCAACATACTGACGAGAACCTCCGGCCATGTGCTGAGGTCGGGCAACATACTGACGAGAACATCCGGCCATGTGCTGAGGTCGGGCAACATACTGACGAGAACCTCCGGCCATGTGCTGAGGTCGGGCAACATACTGACGAGAACCTCCGGCCATGTTCTGAGGTCGGGCAACATACTGACGAGAACCTCCGGCCATGTGCTGAGGTCGGGCAACATACTGACGAGAACATCCGGCCATGTGCTGAGGTCGGGCAACATACTGACGAGAACCTCCGGCCATGTGCTGAGGTCGGGCAACATACTGACGAGAACCTCCGGCCATGTGCTGAGGTCGGGCAACATACTGACGAGAACCTCCGGCCATGTGTTGAGGTCGGGCAACACACTGACAGTATCTCTTTCCACGACCAGTGGCCTATCCCGGACGCAGACTCCAGTCTGGCCAACAAAGTGACTATAAACCTCGTACTGCAAGAGACTAAACAAGTGACAGCCGTGATGATGGCATGTGAGCAACGCCCACGTCTTGCCCACCCCGTGTGTGTGTGTGTGTGTGTGTGTTTCTGACTGGTCTACTAGTACAGTACTTATCTACTAAGATGGAAGTGAGCATGACCGAATGGAAAAGAGCGCTCACTCTTAAATTCCCGGTGTGCTGATGCCGAAGTACCGGGTTCAGCCCCTACACCGGTCATCTGGACCAAAATGTTGACTTCTCGTCCTTGACTTTGGGACGTAAATTACAAGAATCTCAGAAGTCGGAGTGGGTTCGCCTAATGACTAGGGACACTACGAAGAATAAACAAACTGACTGATAGTCCCACATTCCACCAGTTCACACAACGAACTACTCAACAGGATCAGGCTCACCCCAGCGACAACAACATTTACCATAAGTGAGGGATTTTAAGTGGTCTGTGGGACCAGATACAAGCTGAGAAGTGAAATGGGGAAAAAGATGTTTTAAATGTAGTTGTATTAGTGTATGTGTATTGTTTGTGTACCGACGAAGGCTTTGACCGCAACGTCCATTTTGTCACATGGGACCGTATTCTAGTCAAGCTTGCCGATTTAACTTCCCGTGTTTGTTCATTTCCTCAGGTACAAGATGCAACTGAAGCTGTCTAATCTATCTCAGCAGCACGCAATGCCAACACGCACCCGAAGACAATCACTAATGCTAATCTATTATCGCGGTGGTTATCAAAACAGCAACTAATGATTCAGTAATTAACTCGGTTCAGCTCCAAGTTAATTTTATGTTCTTGCCGCTTTCAATTCCCAGTTTTCAACGACAGGTTTCCACTGCCATATCAGTAGCGGACGAGATTCACAAATGATTCTTTTCCCCCGAAGCCATTAGCAGCCGTAAAAAATTTTATGGCGGCCGCGAGAACTGAGCAAGCAAAATGAAGCCTCCATATAAACGTGCACACAAAGCCACTAGCTGTCATTGTTACGAGGCCGCCGAGCGAGCGGGAAATGACACAATGCAGGAGGCTTCCGATCGAAAAATTGCTTCTTAAATCTTATTCTTGTTTCCACGTCGTCCTTAGGGTCCCGGCAGCGTATTGTTCTCGCTCTGCTCCCACTCTGACTAATAAATCTCGTCTCGGCAGGACAATTTTATTTTCCCTTTGTGATTATTTACTGTCCCCTTAACAGATCCATAGCTTAGAGAAGATTAACTGTGATTTTCCCCCTACCTACCTCCCCCGGCCTGCTAAGTGAGAGTACAGAGGAGAAGCTTTTGTTGGTTGATGGAGAAATTTGTGAAACCAGATATTCCACATCTCCCGGTCTAAATCATTCAATACTCCAGGCAAACATTATCAAAGCTTCTAACAATTCGATGTTATGATTTTCGAACACACACACGCACGCAGAACTCGTCGATACAACCGTCTTATTTGCAAGTAAAACGACCTCCTCGTCTCGCCGTTAGCATGACATCCATTCTCCGCGCGCACCACAAAGAGGGATTAACTCGGGTAATTCAAAACCAGCGCTGGAGTTTAGCGCACACAGGTTGATCAAATGATTCCGGCCGCGGCCGCTGTTTAAACCGCTCAATGCTATTACCCATCCAGACTTAATAATTACTTTAATAACTCCCAGCTTCTCGGTCTTGTTTTTCTTGTTTTCCCTGGACGCCGAGTTGGTTTATAACCCGCAATTTGAGTTATTATCTCCCCTGAGTATGTTTGTACGGAGCCAGGGTGACATCTTGCCTGAAGTCTACCTCCCTGCCATGAACTGTTGAATAACTAATGGCGACAGGCGTAGGCGACAAGTCAACTGGGATCTTCCCTGGTTATGTTTCAACACGTGTGGGTAGAATGACGGTTAGACGTGATTGTGTTTTCGTCTTACAGGCGTCGTCTGCCGGTAATGAAATCTATATTACTGAATGATGCTGGGTTATCCGAGTCCAAGGCGCCGGATAGTGACATGTGGGATTCTCACACAAGGTGTGGGGCTAGACTGTGTGGAGCTATGTGCGATACCCACGTGTGTGTTAGTGACTGAGACACCAGCAATGTGTGGTTGAGACTGAGACATCAGCAATGTGTGGTAGAGACTGAGACACCAACAATGTGGGAGAGACTGAGGCCCCGAGAATGTGTGGTAGAGACTGAGACCCCGAGAATGTGTGGTAGAGATTGAGACCCCGAGAATGTGTGGTAGAGATTGAGACCCCGATAATGTGTGGTAGAGAATGAGACCCCGAGAATTTGTGGTAGAAATTGAGACCCCGATAATGTGTGGTAGAAATTGAGACTCCGATAATGTGTGGTAGAGATTGAGACCCCGAGAATGTGTGGTAGAGATTGAGACCCCGAGAATGTGTGGTAGAGATTGAGACCCCGATAATGTATGGTAGAGCTTGAGACCCCGAGAATGTGTGGTAGAGATTGAGACCCCGAGAATGTGTGGTAGAGATTGAGACCCCGAGAATGTGTGGTAGAGAATGAGACCCCGAGAATGTGTGGTAGAGATTGAGACCCCGAGAATGTGTGGTAGAGATTGAGACCCCGAGATTGTGTGGTAGAGACTGAGACCCCGAGAATGTGTGGTAGAGACTGAGACTCCGAGAATCTGTGTTAGGGACATTTGCTACACTGTGTGGTAGATGTGTGTGATACCGTAGTGTGTGGTAGAGACTGCGACACTGACACCGCGTGTTAGCGACATTTTCATGCTCCGTGTCGTGGTAGCTTTGTGCTATACTTACGTGTGTGGTTGGACACCCCGAGACACTGAAATGTGTGTGGGAGAGATATTACTACATTGTGTGGTAGCTATGTGCGATATGCGCTTGTGTCGTAACGACACCCGAGGTACTTCTTCTTCTTCTTCTTCTTCTTCTTCTTCTTCTTCTTCTTCTTCTTCTTCTTCTTCTTCTTCTTCTTCTTCTTCTTCTTCTTCTTCTTCTTCTTCTTCTTCTTCTTCTTCTTTTTTTCTTCTTCTTCTTCTTCTTCTTCTTCTTCTTCTTCTTTCTTCTTCTTCTTCTTCTTCTTCTTCTTCTTCTTCTTCTTCTTCTTCTTCTTCTTCTTCTTCTTCTTCTTCTTCTTCTTCTTCTTCTTTCGTTCGCTTGAAATATGTCTATAACTGCAATGTTGTCTCTTGTATGAATTTAACTGTCTTTTTTAGTTCACACAGCGGTCCATTGAGTTTATCTTCCACTGTCGCCTCTCTAGGCCAGAAGGTTTGTCTAGATATGTTATATTTTGGGCAGTCTTGGAGTATGTGCTCTGCTGTCTGCGACGCCAATCCACATGTGCACATGGCTGTTTCACCAATCTTGAATTTTGTATACATGTGGTTGCGTAATATATTGTGCCCTGTCCTGAGGCGCAGAATAATGACTTGTTCTGGTCTATCCATAACGTGGTAGTCATCTTGAGAAGGTTTTGGTGGCTTTCTGACTGATTTGATCATTCTTTTCTTTTGGTGTCATATAACGGGCACATCAGGCTGTTCTTCTTTGGCTCCTTCCTTAGCCAATCGATCAGCTCTGTCGTTACCGGGTACTCCACAGTGAGATGGTATCCACTGTATGGTGACCCTATGCTGACTGCTAAGTTCAGAAAGTAGTGTCCTTAGTACTGGCAATTTCCCAGACAGGAGCGCCTCGAGTACTGATTTTGCATTTGTCAATAGCACCACAGGTTGTGTACCATTGCTGGTATTTAGTAATTCCTCTGTTGCTATCTTGATTGCCTTAATTTCAGCATCATAGTTATGACAGTACTTTCCTGTCGGTACTCTGTCTGTGTCTCTAGTATTATTTGGGTATTCTATGTACACTCCCGCTCCTCCATTTCGAACAGCATTTTGTGCTGACCCATTTGTGTAGACTCGGATCCAGAGGTCCTGTGGGTATTCTTCATCAAGGAAGCTGAGAGTGGCTGTTCTGCGCTGCACACTGTTCTGTTCTTCCTTGTCAAATATTCCTCTCACTTTTGTCTGGATTTATAATGATAGTCTATGTTCATCTTTCCATGTAGTTCGCTCTGGAATAGTTGTTAGGGGGATACCAAATGTGGGCAGATCGGTGGTTTCTCTGCAGAGTCGTTTGGTCTGGTGGATAAAACTACTTTTTTTCAACCGCCGCATAGCTAGGTTTTCAAATGTGTTCTTCATAGGGTGGCCTGGCAAGCTGAGGAACTTTTCTGCTTGTATTAGCGTTTTTGTATCTCTGCGCTCACTCAGTGCTTGTGTCCTCCCCATCTTCTCTATTTCCACTATAGGGGTTGATCTCATCCCTCCTGTGGTGACTCTAAGTGCTTGATTTTGCACCTTGTCCAGCTCTTGTAGTGTGGTTTTTGATGCCGAACACCACGCAGATGACCCGTATTCCAGGTGTGGTCGTATGCTCTGTTGATAAACTTTACTAAGTATTTTCCCACTGGCTCCCCATGTGGTTCCACTTAGCTTTCTAAGGATGGCTATTTTCCTTCTGGCTTTTGCTACTGCTTTGTTGACGTACTTTCTCCATGTCAGCCTGCCATCAAATGTTACTCCAAGGTATGTTGGTTCTTTATCTTCTCTTAGGGGTATTCCATGTATCTGGATTATGTCTCCCTTTTGTTTTGGAGAGAGGGTAAATAGAGTGGTGCTGCACTTGTCAGTGTTTATGCTGACACATCGTCTATTTGCCCATGCAACAAATGTATCTACAGCTCTTTGTAGGAATCTTCTGGCCACTGATGCATGTTCATTTGTGCTCCATAGAACCAGGTCATCGGCGTACATTGTCGCTTTAATTCCATGCGGTAGATTAGCAACGAGATTATTGATAAAGATTAGAAAAAGTGCGGGAGACAAGACTCCCCTGGGGAACACCGTGACGCAGTAGTACTTTCTTGCTCTTTAGTCCGTCTATCTGTACTCGGGCTCTTCTGTTGTGCAAGTATGCTTTCACCCATTTGTACATTCTTTCATTGACTTTACAGTTTCTCAGTTTATTCATCAGACCTTCTTTCCAGACTTTGTCAAAGGCTTTCTTCAGATCTATCCATGCCACAAGCACCAGCTTCTTTTCGTGGAATGCATCCTCAATTTCTTGAGAGAGGTAGGTTGTCTGATCTTCAGTAGAGTAGCACTGCCTAACGCCAGCCTGCTGTGGCACAAGGATGTTTTTACTTTCAATGTACCACTGCAGTCTATGATTGATGATGCGCTCCAGTGTTTTGCAGAGACAGCTGGTGAGGCTAACTGGTCTGTAGCTAGAGGCAATGGAACCATCTTTCCCTGATTTTAGGAGGGGTTTCATGATTGCTTCTCTCCAGGCTTGTGGAACACTGCGTAAGGTCCAACTGTTATTGAAGATCTGCGACAGCTTTGCTTTGGCTACTGTTCATAGGTTCCTGATCATTTCATTGGAGATACCATCAGCTCCTGGTGACTTTCTCATTTTCAGTTTTGATATGGCTAGCTCCAGTTCGCTGATTGTGATGGGTGCCTCCAGAATCTCATGTACTATTTCCTTCTGTCCTGTGTGTTGCCGTTTCTCTCGAATCTCTTGTTGTTTCTCTTGACTAATTTTAATATTGTTATCTTGTGCGAATGAGTCCGCAAAATGGTCAGCTGCTTGCTTTCTTGTTAATATGTTTCCATCTTTATGTAGTGCAATTTTTGAGTTTCTCCCTGCGCTGTCATCATTAAGTTGTTTTATTAGCTTCCTTGTGTCTCTGTCAAAGTTCAGAGACTCCGTTTTCTTCTGCCAGCTTTTCCGTCTAGCCTGCAGCTTGGCCCTTTGAAATTTGGCTTTTGCGTGCTGGAATTTATTGTGGTGCTCTTGGCTGGGTGTGGCCTCTGCTTGCTTTCTACACACTTCCACATCATTATGCAACTGTTCCAGTTCACTACTCCAGTAGGGTTTATATTGTTTACGGGCTCCTCTTGGTACTGTCTCTCGCGCTGCCTGTAGTATGCATTTCCCAAACTCTTCAACTACTTTATTTATGTCTTTCTCAGTGTTCAGGTTTCTAACCAGTATGCTGGTGCGATTCTTGTACATTGCCCAGTCTGCTTTCTTGTAGTTCCACCTCGAGAGGGTGCTGCTTTCACTTACAAGCTCATTTTCTACAGTTAGAAAGACTGGCCGATGGTCACTGCCACCAAGTTGTTTCCCAACAATTCGTGTAATGTTCCACTCCAGGTCTGGTGAATGAAAAGCCAGGTCAGGTGTAATTGTAGTGTGCCATGATCTCGAGTAGAAAGTATGTGGGTCGGACGGCTTGTTAATCAAGATGAATCTATTCTCATCCTGCCAGTCTTCCAGTCTCTCTCCTCTCTGGTCCATGTGATCATAGCTCCATCTCTGCGAGTGGCTGTTGAAATCGCCACACACAATCATTTTTTCTGTTAATGGTAGTGTGTCCAGTGCCTGTGGGCGGTCACTTGGGCAGTAGTAATTGATCAGATGTAGGTCTGTATTGCCCGTATTAAGTTTAAGTGTCTGATACTCAGCCCCTTCCATGTAGACTTCGATTTGGGAAGCAGTGATGTTATTTTATACAAGGGTCAGTATAACACCTTTTCGCCTGTCCTTTCGGTCAGATCGGTAACACTGGTAGCCTCTGATTTTGAAGGCTATATTTTCATTGAGGTGAGTTTCTAGCAAGCAACATACGCTCACTTTTTCTTGGTCCAGGATGTTTTCCAATTCTTGTTTTGTTGTTGTTGTTGTTGTTGTTTTTTTGTTTTTTTTGCTGACTCCCTCCGCATTCCAGTGCATTATTTTACGTCTTTTAGTATGACCAGCCGTTCTATTCTCATGCCCCCTGGCTCCACAGGACATCTGAGAAGGACCTCCAGTAGTTGGGGTTGGACCCTTTCGAGACATAGGGCCCGGCACTGCACCTGCCTGAGGGTCCAAAGCAGGGCGAGCACCATAACATTTAGCAGTAGTCGACATATTCCATTTTGCGTAATTGCGTGGCGTCCTGATGTCTGTGGTGCGCCTCCTGGCTGGTTGCCTCCGTCTTCAGCACCTTTCTTTGCTAGAGCAGACTGCGGTCTCACTCGAGTTTAGATGTGTACGCGCGCACACACGTGTCTGCACATGCATGTACGTGCATTCACATCTAGAGCATACTGGTTATTTTTCGGCGCCCCTTCTCCTGTTAGTAAAAACAGTTCCACGACGTGAAGGCCATGAATTGGACTTTTGCTGCAGAGGTTATGTATTCACGAGCCATTGGGGTATTTAAGCAATGTTGGGCGCTCACCCCAACACGGCGCCCCGGCTACATACAGCAACATTTGGAACCACCCGAGGTACTAACAATGTGTGGTAGAGGCATGTTCTTGTTTCATTGTTTAAATGATATCGATCTATGAGTGGTGTGTGAACACGACATTTGTCTACATCCAGCCTACATCAGTATGCTTCTGCACTATTTTATTTAAAGTGAAACGTCGATGTATTTCTGTTGCTATTTTCAAAGTGAGTAGATTTGCCTAATTTATAATGCAGTCTATTTTTTCGTTTGCTCTATGACATATTTATTTCTTCCCCGGGTGATTGACTGGATTGACTGGATTGTCTGGATTGTCTAGATTAGCTAACACAATCAGTTTCTCTTTATGCCCTTGATCAGCTAGACGAAGGCGTGAGGGACGCCGACTATGTACAGGCAGTCATCGTTTTACGGTTGTTCAGTTTGAGTTGATTGACAAGTCACAGGCAGACATGCAACACAATGTTTCAGCTTTCTCATTAGCCTATGCCAACTTTGGGCTCAATATTAACTTGGAGAAGACTGTGGTTATATACCGCCAGCTCAGGGATTAATCACACCGAGTCGAATATCAAAGTGAATGGTCATAGACTAAATGTTGTGGACAACTTTACCTACCTTGAAGGCTCTGTGTCTCAAGCTGCCACAGTTGATGATGAAGTGAATGCAAGAATCTCCAAGGCCAGTGCGGCCTTTGGCAGACTGTACAAGAATGTATGGGACAGAAATGGAATAAGCCTGCAAACAAAGCTGAAAGTCTACAAACCAGTCGTGTTATCCACACTGCTATATGCGTGTGACACCTGGACTGTTTACCAGCGACACGCCAGGAAATTAAATCACGTCCACACAGAATGCTTCGGGAAGCTATTGAAGATTAAATGGCAAGACAAGCTCCCAGACACTGAAGTCCTAGAAAGAGCGTCCATGCCCAGTATCTATATTCCACTAATGAAGAATTAGGTTCACTTGACTCGCATGCCACATTACAGGATCCCTAAACGAGCTTTTTACGGCGAGCTGCTATGTTGTAAACACTCCCAGGGCGGTCAGAGGAAGCGCTTTAAAGACAATCTCAGAAGATCTCACTGAAAGCTTTTGGAATTCATCACGACACTTGGGAGACTGCTACCAAAGACCGAAATTCATGGTGCACATCATTACGCAAGGGTGCAGACACTTGTGAAGCAAACAAGACTGCAAGAGCTGTGAATAGAATAAAGGCTGGACCAAAAAAAAAAAAAAAAAAAAAACACACACACACATCTGGAGATCCTCCTCCTGGAACGTCAAGCATTCTTTGCCCACATTGTCAAAGAACATTTCGAGCCAAAATAGGCCTCATCAGCCATCTTAAAACTCACGGCTCCATACTTTTAACCCCACTGGATGAAATGAATGGTCATCGTCATTCTTGATGGACAAACTCGATTGACAAAAGCGTTGGACACAAACAAGATTGCTATAATTTATTAAACACATTTTTCCCCTCTGCTGTGTGTCCACCGTGACGAGGTAGAGGGGCTTGTGCGTCCCAATGACCCCAAGAGCTATGTCGACGGTAGCACAGCTACTGGTAGGGCCACCCATGTCGAACAGGTCAAGGGAGAGAGACCAGACGAAGAGACACACAAACCTGCTGCCTTGTAGGTAGACTGGGGACAGTCAAAGGCTAGGGAAAGCACCCCGAATACATGCTTGTAAAAATCGGATGTACTGAGCCACAGGCTTGACAAAGCAGTGCAACGTAAAACCTGCTGCCTTGTATGTAGACTGGGGACAGTCAAAGGCTAGGGAAAGCATCCCAAATAAATGCTTGTCGAAATCGGATGTACTGAGCCACAGGCTTGACAAAGCAGTGCAACGTAACTTAATTCATGATGTCACAAATCAAAATTAATCGTTATGGTGCTAATCCCGTGAAGTCCCATCAGGCGGCGATAGTGCCGGGCCCCCTGCCTCGAGGGGGTCCACCCATGACTACTGGTGGTCACCTTCCCCTGTGCTGTGGAGTCAAGGCACAGAGGAGTAGGTTAAGAGCTATTGACCAAATACCCCGGACACTCAACATACTACAGTGGAATGCCGAAGGAGTTTACAAGAAGAAAGACTCCCTAACACAGCGTCTTCATAAAGATAGAATAGATGTGGCATGCATTCAAGAGACACACCTCAACGCCAATCACAAATTCTCAGTCAGAGGATATCAGGCCACACGTTTCGACCGCGAAGGACACAAAGGAGGAGTTCTAATACTTACACGAAATACAATACCTTGCAGCGAAGTATCTGTGATCTCTAACAACCAAACGGAAATTATAGGTGTTGATATAATGATAAAGGACGTGAAAATAAGAATCTACAATCTGTATAGCCCAGCAGATAAGGACCTTACACTCTCAAACATGAAAATAACTGACACAAACTGCATTATTGTCGGAGACTTTAATAGCCGTTCAGAAAGGTGGGGATACCCTGATACTGACAACAGAGGAGATGAAGTGGAGGACTGGGAAATAGACTCAAATCTAAAGCTACTCAACAAAGGGGATGACACACCGAGCTTCTACTCAAGAAGATGATTTACCACTTCTACTCCAGACTTAGCTTTCTGCACAGGAGACATCCTCCACAAAATCGATCGCCATGTGCTGGACCAATTAGCAGGTAGTGACCACAGACCAATCAAGCTTGTAATGAATATGGAGTATGTTCCACAGGAGCAAAAGCCCTTGCCCCGATGGAATTACAAACGAGCAGATTGGGACAGATTTGCCATACTAACAGACAGATATTGTGAAAACATAAATACACTATATGGCAACATAAAGCAAATGGTGGAAAGTCTAAACAGAGCGATAATACAGGCAGCCACTGAGTCCATTCCTAGAGGAGCGAGGAAAAATTACAAACCATACTGGACTGAAGAACTACAAAGTATGGAGGACAAAGTTGAAGATGCCAGGAAGACAGCAGAGAGAGAACAAACAATTGAAGCGAATATCTATCTCAAAGCCATCTCAGCAAAATATAAAAGAACAGTAAATCAAACAACAAGAGATTGTTGGAGGGAAAAAACAGAAAACCTGAATTTTGACAGGGATGGAAACAAACTATGGAAACTAGTGAAAGCCATGAACAATGAAGGACCTAGAAACAAACAAATAACAATTAAACAAGGAAATGCCTTGCTTACAGGGAAAAAGGCTGCAAATGCACTAATGGAACACTATGCAAATGCAAACCACATTGATATTACAACCGAACAGAAGAAAGCAATCAAAGACAAACAGATACATCATAGACATACAGAGACAGCAGCAGAATATATGATGGCAAATCTAACAATGGAAGAAATGGAACAGGCAATGAATACCCTAAAAAAGAGGAAATCACCAGGAAAGGATGGAATCACAAATGAAATGCTAATAGGACTAGGCACCAAGGCAAAGAAAAAACTACTAGCAGTCCTAAATAACAGCTGGAAGAGAGGAATAGTCCCACAGGCATGGAAGGAAGCTATACTAATACCAGTCCCAAAGAAAGGAAAAGACATGGAAGAACCAAATGGCTATCGACCTATCAGTCTACTTAGCTGTGTAGGAAAATTAATGGAACGCATTATCAATGGCAGGCTAACATGGCATCTGGAAGAAAACAAACTCTTAACACCTCACCAAGCAGGATTCAGAAAGTACAGATCCACTGAAGATCAAATAACCTATATAGGTCAGGAAATAGAGGATGCCTTCCAAGAGAAAAAGCACACACTAGCAGTCTGGATAGATTTAGAAAAAGCATTTGATAAAGTATGGAAGGAAGGACTGATAGTAAAACTGCAAAACATGCATGTTTGTGGAAAAATGTATAAATGGATCAGCCACTACCTTGATAACAGAACTGCCTTGACAAAAGTACAAGGACAAACAAGCAAAATGATGCTGCTGGAGCAAGGTGTCCCCCAAGGAGGAGTTCTTTCACCAACATTATTCCTAGCATATATAAATGACATCACAGAAAATTTTCCAGCCAGAGTACACACATCCTCCTTTGCAGATGACCTAGCCATATGGACATCTGAAGAATATATTAGTACAGCTAACAGCAGAATACAGCAAGCCTTATTAGCGCTAGAGGACTGGTCAAAATCATGGCTAGTGAAGATAAGTGAGGATAAAACAACATGCACAGTGTTCTCCCTCTCAAATAAAACTCAGCAACCCAAGCTGGTATCGAATGGAAAAATATTGCGCCATGAAGAAAATCCAAACTATCTAGGAGTCACCTTTGATCGTCGCCTGACATGGAAGACACAGGTTGAGAAAAATCGAACAAGAGCAAGGCAGAGAATGGCAATCATGAACAAGCTTGCTGGTACAACGTGGGGAGCAGATGAGAAAGTTCTCAAGAAGTTATATACTGGACGGGTGAGGCCAGTACTGGAATATGGCATTGCAGCTTGGGCAACAGCAGCTAAGTCAAACTTTAACAAAATAAGTAGAGTCCAAAACCAAGGAATGCGAATCATTACTGGAAGCCTGAAGACAACGCCTATTAATGAACTAGAAAAGATCACTTGTTTACAA
The DNA here is from genome assembly GCA_014155875.1 of Cepaea nemoralis. Taxonomy (NCBI): domain Eukaryota; kingdom Metazoa; phylum Mollusca; class Gastropoda; order Stylommatophora; family Helicidae; genus Cepaea; species Cepaea nemoralis. Next base: position 12,569 of record JACEFZ010010048.1, on the reverse strand, counting down.
CCAATGCAGGATAGAAGAGATAGCAGAGCCCAGCAACAAGCAGAAAAATTTAGAAGATTGACAGACCACCCTATGTACAACAGATTTAATGGTTTTGGAAAGGGAAGACTGAAGCGTAGCGACTTTGTAGAAACTGCAAAACGAAGGATTAGGGCAGATCCTATACTTAACATATCAACAGTCAAGCCCATACACAATGCACACAAGTTCCCAGCTTGGAGACAGCAGCAACTGCCTGAGATGATAGAAAACATTCCTGGTATTGAGAAAAGGAACACTCAGCATGAAACCGAAAGAAGAGAAATAACCCTAAACTATATAAAAGAACATTACCCAAGCAGGAATTGGACCCATGCATATACAGATGGATCAGCCAAAAATTCAATAGAGAATGGAGGAGGAGGAATTCTCCTAAATTTAAAAAATGGAGTGAAAAAAACACATTCAATGGCAACTGGAAAATTTTCAAGTAACTTCAAAGCGGAGGTAGAGGCTCTGAAAACTGCAGCAGAAATGCTCCTGATGGAGGAAAATAAAGAGAAGCAAATAGCTATCTTCACAGATGCAAAGTCAGCTGTCTCAATACTGAAGAGCAATCAATAACAGCACAGAACTAACTGACCTAAGAGCAGCACTCCATGGTCTATGCCAGAAATCCAAAAAAGTTGTAATACAGTGGATCCCATCACATTGCAGTATACCTGGAAACGAAGAGGCTGACAGACTGGCAAAAGAGGGTTGACGACTACCACAGCCTGACATAGACATAACCTATAATGAGGCAAAGAGGTTGATAAAAAGCACTTATAGAACCAAATGGGAATCAGAGCATCCAGGCCATCAGAAGGATGATGCATATTACAAACTCGACCGAAGAGAACAAGTAGCAATCTTCAGACTCCGCACAGGACATAACAGGCTGAAATACCACTTGTTCAATAAACTAAAGATAGGAGATACCGATGAATGTAATTGTAGAACTGGAAAAATGACAGCAAAACATTTGCTGCAGGATTGCCCAACGTATGCAGAACAGAGAAAGATATTTTGGCCCACACCTGCTTCATTTGAGGACAAGCTCTATGGAGATATCAACAAGCTCAAGTTGACCGCAGCTTACTTTAACTACATACAGGTTGACATTTAAAGGTGCATGAAGACCCAGAGGCACGAAATGGAATATTGCTTGGATAGCAAATCCATTATGTGGAAAGTCCAAATCGAAAGCTCGCTGTGTGGGCTTCATAAAAGGTGGAAAAGTGTCCTAGTGGCACGAAATGGAATATTGCTTGGATAGCAAATCCATTACATGGAAAGTCCGAATCGAAAGCTCACTGTGTGGATGTCATCTGCATACTTCTGGTTTCCGGAAGAACAGTCTATGGTGAACGGAAGGCCCAATATACGGAAGTGAGGCTAAGCAGCCATGTGCAGGACGTGACGATTCCTTGGGTGAGCCCAGTATCAGAGCGCTATGTATCGGCTCTGCAAGTATGGAAGCCTCCTTGGATGGCGGGGAATGCCCATGGTCTGCCCCTGCCTTCCCTTGAGGGCTGACCAGGATCTTTGGCTGTTCTATATGGACCAGCTGGGATGGGGGATAACACCACAACAGTGAGAGTGAAACGTCCTAAGAAACCCCCGGGAAGGTTAACCTGGTCAACAAATGCCCGCAGAAGTCGGATGTGTCGGCCTAACGGCGCAAGAACGCAGCTCTGCTGTAAACAGGCACAACGCAATCACATCCGAAAAAAAAACTCCGGATGAACGAAGAAGAAGAAACACATTTTTAACTTAACCAAAAAAAAATATAAATAAATAAATAAATAAAAATAAAAGCATAGTCCAGAAGCAGGAAGCAGCAGTGGGACCATCACCTTGTGTAGGCCTGAATGCATTGTGGGATACGTGGTCAGTCTGTGCCTGCCGTTGCCGGCTGCAGACTACGAGAGCCGGCATGCAAACACAGACGCGATGCACACAATATTACAGGATGTCTTGCTTGGCATATATTGCTGCATCTCGTCAGGCACATGCTGCAGAGGTACATATCATGTCATGTGGAAACACATGAATGACACTGTGGCTGATATATGGCGTACATCGTCGCTGATATGCCAGGTAGCACATCGCACAATATTTTATTGATGGTGTCTGTGCTTACACTCAGAACAGGAAAAGTCTGGGCAAGTTAAGGCAGCCGGCGTCCCACATCACCCATGTGGGTCAAATGCCATGTTTGATGAGTATAATCTCATTAATAAAGAAATAAAAACGCACGATATTATATATATATACATATATTCAAATGATTTGCAGGACGTGACTCCCGTCCGCATTGCATCACTGTTGTCGGTGTCTGGGTGAATATTTATGTTCAGGAATTTGCCAACAACATTCAGAATTCATACCGCGCTGAGGAAGTTATTCCTGAAGACAGGGCACTTCTTAAGCTAGCAGCAATTGGTGAGTTATATAACCCCCATTGCTTCATTAACCCCTATGCTTCTATAGCCAGGTGAGAAGAGGACCATCTGTTCTGGTCTTATGGTTTGATGAGTGGGAAGGAATATCCCAAGAATGGCCGCTGTTTTATTATTATCATTAAATGAAGGATTAACATGTTTTCTCTGTTATGAGATGTATGTATTCTGTTCGTGGTTGTTACTTTCACTGCTGGAGTATATATATATATATATATATATATATATATATATATATATATATATATATATATATATATATATATATATATATATATATATATATATATATATATATTTATTTATTTTTACCCAGTGGGGACAGACGATGATGATGATTAAGAAGCCCTTGTGTATGTCTGTACATTAAGAAGAGAATGTTGATTGGTATGGTAGTTGGCCTTTGGTCGCGGAATTCTTGGAGTTGTCGATCGATGAAAGACTGTCGCGCCATTCGTCTACAGGCAGCCGCCATTCTTTGATGTTGGGGACAGACTGTCCTGATGAGAGTCGGCAAGATCTTTTGTTGTGGGGGAAAGATTTCTCCAGATCACAAACCGGCAAGACTTTTTGGAGTACCGGGAACAATTCCCCAGATCAAAGCGGGACAGCCGGCCGGTTGTTTACATCGAGTCGGAAAAGGAGAGAAAAAAATAGTTTCTCGACGCCTGGTGTCTAGTCAGATTTGTGACGTCATTCAGACACAGTTTTCAAAACGGTCTGGACAAACACCTTTGGCAGGAGTCGACCAAATTTTGTGAGGCAACAAGGACGTGTTTGATGTTCCTGTTCTGATTATGGAAAGAGACCACGGTGTCTTATGTTGATTTACATCGGCGGACATTTGTCCATTGTGTGAATTAGTGGTCTCGATTTCAGACGGGAATAAATATGTGTTTTTTTAATTAAATAGACCCAAATTAGATGATTCTTAGGAGTCGAGCGTAGTAATGTGCGTTGTGAGAACTTATAGGAGCGTCGGCAGCAGTAGGCTATCGCGTTGCTTAAACTAGCTAGTGTGAGATATCAATTAACTCAATGAGTTAAGAACAAGGTAGAGGGATGATATTCGGGGAGATTGGGGTGGCTGGGGAGATATGGGAAATGTCAAATGGTAGGATCTTCCAGTAGGGTATCTACTGCGTTTCTGCGCTTTTCCTTTAGTCTTTCCTTGTCTTACCGTGACTCAGACCGATGTGATGAGCTCCTCTGCCTTATACTAGAGTTTAGTTGTCTGTTAAATATCTGAGTGCGGCCATCGGCCTACACTCACCTAATGAAGGTCGGAATCGGGTTGCTCTCACCGGGTGTTCTCTCTTCAACAGGTTCTACTATGTTTTCCAAGAAAGCTAGCAAGCACGTCATAGAAGAAGATTATGGCTCGATCATTGAAGGCAGTTTTTACTCAGCGGCCTTTGCACTGGGCCCATAACCCAGAGGGTCTGCAAGAACCTGACCTCTGCTGAGCAGGAACCGACGATCATCTAAGAGTGATTCCTCCGTGGTAGTTCTCATCATATTAGAGTGAAGATACTAACACTACCACCAGTAACAAGGACAATAGTATTTATATAGAGAAATTCACAATTAACATTGCGTTTTCCAAATGGTGAATTTCTGTGAGAAATTAACAATTAACATTTTGCTTCAAAGTGACAGTGAACATTTATTTTACTGTACAAGGGTTATCAGATCACAGAACTTTTAGTGACATATTAGTTACACTGTGTGTGTCGGATTCATGATCAGTATTGGATTACATCCACCATTGGTGACCAGGCATCCGGACTATCCAAGAGCCACTGGAGGAAGTCGACACCTGGCCGGAGAGACGCATCATTTGGTGAGGTCCTTCTGTGCGTGATCTATGGTGCTGTTGTGTGGCCGGTACTGTGATGAAAGCAGACTTTGATTCTGAGCTGTTCGGTCTGATTCTACATACACCCTAGATTATACGACAGACATTCTACACACACACTTTGCACATACCTGACACTTTTCTATATTACATTAATTTGTCATTTTGTTAGAAGTTAGAGTTGTGTAGTATGTTCTGGAAAAGAATGAGAGGAGGCATGGTCCAGTGGTAAGAAGAGGAAGAAGAAGAAGAAGAAGAAGAAGAAGAAGAAGAAGAAGAAGGAGAGAGAGAGAGAGAGAGAGAGAGAGAGAGAGAGAGAGAGAGAGAGAGAGAGAGATCCAAAGACAGGTGGGGTTTTGTAGACAGAGATCCAGGAGATCCTCAAGATAATGATATGGAGTTAAAAGAATGTGGGTGTTGATTCCCCTCACCCCAGGGCGACACTTATTACGACATGGACGGTCGTCATCTTTTCACTGTATTCGATGATGTAGGGAAATACCTTCTGCCCAATCTTAAGAGGAACTCCTGAAAACTTGACTGACCCAATCTCAGCTTCACTAGGACACAGAGCCCATTAGCACAAGAGTGTTCATGATTTGTTCCCATTATAATAGGGATTATGATTTCCTCTGGCGAAAATTTACAGTGGATATTAGATGGGTGGGACACAACTGAGTGCATTTAATTCATTCCCTAGATAATGGGGACATTATCTGCTAAGCATT
>JACEFZ010010048.1:0-5000 GCA_014155875.1 Cepaea nemoralis | reverse complement strand
TCTTCTTCTTCTTCTTCTTCTTCTTCTTCTTCTTCTTACCACTGGACCATGCCTCCTCTCATTCTTTTCCAGAACATACTACACAACTCTAACTTCTAACAAAATGACAAATTAATGTAATATAGAAAAGTGTCAGGTATGTGCAAAGTGTGTGTGTAGAATGTCTGTCGTATAATCTAGGGTGTATGTAGAATCAGACCGAACAGCTCAGAATCAAAGTCTGCTTTCATCACAGTACCGGCCACACAACAGCACCATAGATCACGCACAGAAGGACCTCACCAAATGATGCGTCTCTCCGGCCAGGTGTCGACTTCCTCCAGTGGCTCTTGGATAGTCCGGATGCCTGGTCACCAATGGTGGATGTAATCCAATACTGATCATGAATCCGACACACACAGTGTAACTAATATGTCACTAAAAGTTCTGTGATCTGATAACCCTTGTACAGTAAAATAAATGTTCACTGTCACTTTGAAGCAAAATGTTAATTGTTAATTTCTCACAGGAATTCACCATTTGGAAAACGCAATGTTAATTGTGAATTTCTCTATATAAATACTATTGTCCTTGTTACTGGTGGTAGTGTTAGTATCTTCACTCTAATATGATGAGAACTACCACGGAGGAATCACTCTTAGATGATCGTCGGTTCCTGCTCAGCAGAGGTCAGGTTCTTGCAGACCCTCTGGGTTATGGGCCCAGTGCAAAGGCCGCTGAGTAAAAACTGCCTTCAATGATCGAGCCATAATCTTCTTCTATGACGTGCTTGCTAGCTTTCTTGGAAAACATAGTAGAACCTGTTGAAGAGAGAACACCCGGTGAGAGCAACCCGATTCCGACCTTCATTAGGTGAGTGTAGGCCGATGGCCGCACTCAGATATTTAACAGACAACTAAACTCTAGTCATAAGGCAGAGGAGCTCATCACATCGGTCTGAGTCACGGTAAGACAAGGAAAGACTAAAGGAAAAGCGCAGAAACGCAGTAGATACCCTACTGGAAGATCCTACCATTTGACATTTCCCATATCTCCCCAGCCACCCCAATCTCCCCGAATATCATCCCTCTACCTTGTTCTTAACTCATTGAGTTAATTGATATCTCACACTAGCTAGTTTAAGCAACGCGATAGCCTACTGCTGCCGACGCTCCTATAAGTTCTCACAACGCACATTACTACGCTCGACTCCTAAGAATCATCTAATTTGGGTCTATTTAATTAAAAATACCATATTTATTCCCGTCTGAAATCGAGACCACTAATCACACAATGGACAAATGTCCGCCGATGTAAATCAACATAAGACACCGTGGTCTCTTTCCATAATCAGAACAGGAACATCAAACACGTCCTTGTTGCCTCACAAAATTTGGTCGACTCCTGCCAAAGGTGTTTGTCCAGACCGTTTTGAAAACTGTGTCTGAATGACGTCACAAATCTGACTAGACACCAGGCGTCGAGAAACTATTTTTTTCTCTCCTTTTCCGACTCGATGTAAAACAACCGGCCGGCTGTCCCGCTTTGATCTGGGGAATTGTTCCCGGTACTCCAAAAAGTCTTGCCGGCTTGTGATCTGGAGAAATCTTTCCCCCACAACAAAAGATCTTGCCGACTCTCACCAGGACAGTCTGTCCCCAACATCAAAGAATGGCGGCTGCCTGTAGACGAATGGCGCGACAGTCTTTCATCGATCGACAACTCCAAGAATTCCGCGACCAAAGGCCAACTACCATACCAATCAACATTCTCTTCTTAATGTACAGACATACACAAGGGCTTCTTAATCATCATCATCGTCTGTCCCCACTGGGTAAAAATAAATAAATATATATATATATATATATATATATATATATATATATATATATATATATATATATATATATATATATATATATATATATATATATATATATATATATACTCCAGCAGTGAAAGTAACAACCACGAACAGAATACATACATCTCATAACAGAGAAAACATGTTAATCCTTCATTTAATGATAATAATAAAACAGCGGCCATTCTTGGGATATTCCTTCCCACTCATCAAACCATAAGACCAGAACAGATGGTCCTCTTCTCACCTGGCTATAGAAGCATAGGGGTTAATGAAGCAATGGGGGTTATATAACTCACCAATTGCTGCTAGCTTAAGAAGTGCCTGTCTTCAGGAATAACTTCCTCAGCGCGGTATGAATTCTGAATGTTGTTGGCAAATTCCTGAACATAAATATTCACCCAGACACCGACAACAGTGATGCAATGCGGACGGGAGTCACGTCCTGCAAATCATTTGAATATATGTATATATATATATAATATCGTGCGTTTTTATTTCTTTATTAATGAGATTATACTCATCAAACATGGCATTTGACCCACATGGGTGATGTGGGACGCCGGCTGCCTTAACTTGCCCAGACTTTTCCTGTTCTGAGTGTAAGCACAGACACCATCAATAAAATATTGTGCGATGTGCTACCTGGCATATCAGCGACGATGTACGCCATATATCAGCCACAGTGTCATTCATGTGTTTCCACATGACATGATATGTACCTCTGCAGCATGTGCCTGACGAGATGCAGCAATATATGCCAAGCAAGACATCCTGTAATATTGTGTGCATCGCGTCTGTGTTTGCATGCCGGCTCTCGTAGTCTGCAGCCGGCAACGGCAGGCACAGACTGACCACGTATCCCACAATGCATTCAGGCCTACACAAGGTGATGGTCCCACTGCTGCTTCCTGCTTCTGGACTATGCTTTTATTTTTATTTATTTATTTATTTATATTTTTTTTGGTTAAGTTAAAAATGTGTTTCTTCTTCTTCGTTCATCCGGAGTTTTTTTTTCGGATGTGATTGCGTTGTGCCTGTTTACAGCAGAGCTGCGTTCTTGCGCCGTTAGGCCGACACATCCGACTTCTGCGGGCATTTGTTGACCAGGTTAACCTTCCCGGGGTTTCTTAGGACGTTTCACTCTCACTGTTGTGGTGTTATCCCCCATCCCAGCTGGTCCATATAGAACAGCCAAAGATCCTGGTCAGCCCTCAAGGGAAGGCAGGGGCAGACCATGGGCATTCCCCGCCATCCAAGGAGGCTTCCATACTTGCAGAGCCGATACATAGCGCTCTGATACTGGGCTCACCCAAGGAATCGTCACGTCCTGCACATGGCTGCTTAGCCTCACTTCCGTATATTGGGCCTTCCGTTCACCATAGACATCCACACAGTGAGCTTTCGATTCGGACTTTCCATGTAATGGATTTGCTATCCAAGCAATATTCCATTTCGTGCCACTAGGACACTTTTCCACCTTTTATGAAGCCCACACAGCGAGCTTTCGATTTGGACTTTCCACATAATGGATTTGCTATCCAAGCAATATTCCATTTCGTGCCTCTGGGTCTTCATGCACCTTTAAATGTCAACCTGTATGTAGTTAAAGTAAGCTGCGGTCAACTTGAGCTTGTTGATATCTCCATAGAGCTTGTCCTCAAATGAAGCAGGTGTGGGCCAAAATATCTTTCTCTGTTCTGCATACGTTGGGCAATCCTGCAGCAAATGTTTTGCTGTCATTTTTCCAGTTCTACAATTACATTCATCGGTATCTCCTATCTTTAGTTTATTGAACAAGTGGTATTTCAGCCTGTTATGTCCTGTGCGGAGTCTGAAGATTGCTACTTGTTCTCTTCGGTCGAGTTTGTAATATGCATCATCCTTCTGATGGCCTGGATGCTCTGATTCCCATTTGGTTCTATAAGTGCTTTTTATCAACCTCTTTGCCTCATTATAGGGTTATGTCTATGTCAGGCTGTGGTAGTCGTCAACCCTCTTTTGCCAGTCTGTCAGCCTCTTCGTTTCCAGGTATACTGCAATGTGATGGGATCCACTGTATTACAACTTTTTTGGATTTCTGGCATAGACCATGGAGTGCTGCTCTTAGGTCAGTTAGTTCTGTGCTGTTATTGATTGCTCTTCAGTATTGAGACAGCTGACTTTGCATCTGTGAAGATAGCTATTTGCTTCTCTTTATTTTCCTCCATCAGGAGCATTTCTGCTGCAGTTTTCAGAGCCTCTACCTCCGCTTTGAAGTTACTTGAAAATTTTCCAGTTGCCATTGAATGTGTTTTTTTCACTCCATTTTTTAAATTTAGGAGAATTCCTCCTCCTCCATTCTCTATTGAATTTTTGGCTGATCCATCTGTATATGCATGGGTCCAATTCCTGCTTGGGTAATGTTCTTTTATATAGTTTAGGGTTATTTCTCTTCTTTCGGTTTCATGCTGAGTGTTCCTTTTCTCAATACCAGGAATGTTTTCTATCATCTCAGGCAGTTGCTGCTGTCTCCAAGCTGGGAACTTGTGTGCATTGTGTATGGGCTTGACTGTTGATATGTTAAGTATAGGATCTGCCCTAATCCTTCGTTTTGCAGTTTCTACAAAGTCGCTACGCTTCAGTCTTCCCTTTCCAAAACCATTAAATCTGTTGTACATAGGGTGGTCTGTCAATCTTCTAAATTTTTCTGCTTGTTGCTGGGCTCTGCTATCTCTTCTATCCTGCATTGGTTGTAAACAAGTGATCTTTTCTAGTTCATTAATAGGCGTTGTCTTCAGGCTTCCAGTAATGATTCGCATTCCTTGGTTTTGGACTCTACTTATTTTGTTAAAGTTTGACTTAGCTGCTGTTGCCCAAGCTGCAATGCCATATTCCAGTACTGGCCTCACCCGTCCAGTATATAACTTCTTGAGAACTTTCTCATCTGCTCCCCACGTTGTACCAGCAAGCTTGTTCATGATTGCCATTCTCTGCCTTGCTCTTGTTCGATTTTCTCAACCTGTGTCTTCCATGTCAGGCGACGATCAAAGGTGACTCCTAGATAGTTTGGATTTTCTTCATGGCGCAATATTTTTCCATTCGATACCAGCTTGGGTTGCTGAGTTTTATTTGAGAGGGAGAACACTGTGCATGTTGTTTTAGCCTCACTTATCTT
>JACEFZ010010047.1:0-101926 GCA_014155875.1 Cepaea nemoralis | reverse complement strand
GGGGGGAGTTAAGAAATTCACAATGATGGATTGAACAAGGCAGCAGCTTGCTCTATAGTTACAGCAACAAGCAAATTATAATCAAGGAGTCAGTATTCACTTATATATAAACAAAACAGAACACACTGTAAGGGTAAAGCAATCCAAGGTAAATTTATTAAACTTATAAATAACAAAATTGCACACCATGACAACAATAATAAAATGTCCATGCTAAATATTTGCAGTGAGGCAATGCTTGATTGCTCAACTAAATAATTAAAGACTGGAAGGGACAGGGAGAATAAAGGCCAAAAAAAAACACCATCTAATATTGTGTTTACAACTGCACCAAAACTAACGTGAGATACAAAAGCATTCTGCCATATGTGTATAAACATTTCTACAACATAATCAAGTATTCAGATTAAATATGTATGCTCTCATCACATAGAAACTGCAGAATGGCAAGAAACATCAAAGTCTGAGCAACATTTTAAACACGCAAAGAATGATTCTTTAGAATGCAACACTATAAAAGGAAGGACAAAACAACACTACACACACAGCAGCCAATCATTATCCTACAATCAAATAATTTATGAATGTCTACCCTCCCTATTATATTCTATTTATTTTGTTTGTGGTAAGCATTTCTTTTAGCCAGCCAAGCTTGATTTTCTTGACTTTATTACCTAATAAATGAAGTGTCACAGTTATGAAATCATCATAATACTGAAATTTCACCAAAATACCTAGCATTGCTGAATGTATAGCCTCATTCAATACTGAATAAAAAAAATTAATACAGAACTTAAAAATAATCACCTGCAATCAAATACAAAAGAAGCTAATAAAACTAACACCAATTATGGATAATTTTGCCCCAGATCCATTTGTTTTTCTAAAAGTGAACATTATTCAGAAAAATTTCTTAACAAAACATATTAACAAGGTTATGACAGTCTAAGCAGACTTCAGCCAGATTAATATCCCATACAGAAGGCAGAAACACAATAAATTGGAAAACCTCAATGGCACACAGAACAAAAATGCAACACCAAGATCTACAAAAAAATACACAATGGAATAAATAAAAAGACAAGGGGGTCATTCACAAAAAGAATAGATAAATACTGTTAGGTATCATTACCAAAATACATGAACACTACCCAATACATTATCACTTTCACATGGTTCAAGACTTGATATAAACCAGTTCACAAATATTTCCTTTCTGTGGAAACAAATACAACTGATGCTTTGTTATATGCTGCTTTGTTCTATAAGGCATTAAAAAGTTAGCTGCATATCCTTTACAGGACACAGCAGTCACCACCAGCATTTTCTGGCCAAGTTTACATTCAGTAGTTTGCCATTGCCTTGTGAACAACCGGCACCCATACCACTGTAGGGAAATCAATGCAAGGCAGTCTACTTCTAAATCACCCGCAGCTGTGTTTTGAACGCTGTATGCAGGATTATAAATTGCATCTGTAACCCCTTCACCACAGAGACATGAAGCTATGTTGATAAACCAGATGTGTAAAATGTCACCTGATAGTACAGACATGCTCTACATTTCCCATGAGAATTAATTCATATAGGACTAGACAATGTATTGCACACATAAAGAGAGGGAAGTAAATAATGGCAAAATAAGACACTACAGGTCACAGCCAACAACTACTATAATGTTAATACTTGGCTTGGTACTGCAGACACATGTTTATATCCAAGAATTAGTACACAGGCCTATAGGTCAAAATTGTGGCTTGAAGGTATGGTGTCTCTGGCTCAAAAGGTGAAGAGTTCATATACAGAAGAAGTACATTTTTGCATACAAACCCACTGATGCACAAATTCTCTGTGACCCTTGCGTAGTGGATCACAAGCTAGATTTCTCAGATAATGTTGGAAAAAAATAGCAGGACCCATATGCATGATGGACATGTAAAATACCCCTTGGCAAACTGAATTCACAAAGAGATATTAGAACAAGTATTGTCCAGGCCAGATTATACACATGATAAAATCTATTCACATTAGAATTATTATAGCATACTTTTAGCAGAATATTTATAGTATACTTGGATCAGAATATTTATAGTTAGTATACTTGGAGAAGAGATGGGCACAGCCTTTTCAATCATAGCCTACATGATGATAAAGTCTTTAAAAAAAATATTTGTGATATTCACATCCAGAAAATTGTGCATGACAAAGTGTCTCCAATTTAAGTGCTTAAGTGATCACAGGCAATTGGTCATTTTTTTTATTTTTTAATGCATGTTTAAAAAATTCACAAAACAATCAATGACATTGCAAAATACAAAATACCCATGCCTCCCTCTTTAATCATTTCATCCCAAGCAACGACAACACAGAGGATGGAGAAAGTACAGTCCACTGTGGTATCACCTATAAGCTGTAAATCCACTGTGGTATCACCTATAAGCCATAAGTCCACTGTGGTATCACCTATAAGCTGTAAATCCACTGTGGTATCACCTATAAGCCATAAGTCCACTGTGGTATCACCTATAAGCCATAAGTCCACTGTGGTATCACCTATAAGCCATGCAGTATAAATACAGATACAAGTAAAGAACCCATGTTAATGTCATGGGGCTTGTTGGGTATATGGTGCTAGTCCCATATTGTTAAGACTGACTGGTACTTGATGTATGATGTGGTCAACACCACATCAGTTGCCTTCACTTCCCAGAAAATGTCCTGGTATCCATGCTAGGTTGGATTGGCCTGAGATTCCAGGTCAGTGACCGCAAAAATCCCCACCTCGATGGGGATTTGAACACATGACCACTGGGCTGTTAGGCCAGCATGCTAGCCCCTGATGCTCCCTCCATACGGTACAGCCATCATTAAAATATAAATCTGTATTACATGTGATTATCTAAAAAGAATGATGTGGGAATGCTGCCAGACCAACATCTCTGTAATTAAATGTTGCAGGAGTAATATCAATATTATATCACGTTTTTAAAATATTTTGGTAGCAATTTTGTGAGATTAAAAGTCTGGTCAAAAAAGACTTTCTATGCAGTGTTTTTAACTCAATAAATACAAGCATTTGGATTGAAGAACTGTGTGGCCAGAAATGTGCAGCACATCAAGTAGGCAAGGAAGCTTATCAATCAACACAAACCCGGCAGCTAGCCACTGTACACTGATATATTTAATATTTCGGGGTGGCAGCACCTATAGACTTGTCACGTGTGTGATGATACCATTTGACCATAACAGAGGTTGATTCCACCCCAGGACTTTCCTGGTCATAAAATCAATCCTGTTGCATCTGGGGATCTAACTTCAGACCATCATCATCATAAGGTGCCCTGTCAAATGGCCCAGGTGCCCATGTATTTTCACAGATTTTGGTCCTTAATGTTCTGGATTAATTCTAATTATGTTATTCCTTCTTCCAACCATCTATGGACATCCAGAAACATTCCTCTCAGTCTGCCTCTGCCTTTTCTACCGATGATCTTTCCAGTCATTATATTTTCCAATGATCTACTTCTCATTATAAAACCAAATAACATTGTTTTTCTGATTCTTTTAGATGTAAATAATGTTCTACTTTCATTAGCCATTTTCAGGTAATTATTGTTAGTTACTCCAGCAGTCCAAGGTACTCACAACATTCGTTTCAGAAACCACATTTCCGTTGGCTCAACAAGGTTGATTGTTAAGCACTAGAAGTGTTGCCTCCATTGCAGCTGATCTGAATGCCTTCTGGTCATGAGGAAGCCACTGTGCAACTGCCAGGAACATATGCAGATATGGTGTCCTTAATTCATGATCATATAAGGCATTCTGTTACATTCTCCAGGGCTCATACCTTTCAATACAATAGTCTATTCAGATTAATGTCTTTAACTGTGTCCAAGAACTTCAGCTTCTGAGTTGTGACATTGTTTAGTGACCAATTACCTAAAATATTTAATGTGTTCAGTAATTCACAACATTTAGTATTGTCAGTAATTCACAACATTTAATGTCATAAGTGCTTCATAATGTTTAGTGTGTTCAGTATGTCATGCTTGGTCCTGTTTTCTGTCACAGATTTCTCTGTCAGTTTCTGTAGCATTTTATTTAAAATAAATGTGATTTTCTATGCAATCATTATACACATGTCTATGTCTCACACTGTATGTTGCTCCCATATATATGATGTACATGATCATATCTGTCACTTTACTTGTTCCCTTCTGCATTTCTTTTATTGGCATTACATTATGAGTAGCAATTTCAATTTCTTTTACTTTCTACTACATAATAAACCATGTTGTAAATTATTGAGCCAAGACACTTTCCAATTATTAGTGTATCAGTGATTAGTTGCATCGTCTCTGATTTATTTGTTATTGTGTTGGTATTCTGTAATCCACTGCCTATAAGAAATTACAAAATAGGCATAAACAAACATCTCAAATCATTGCATTTTCAAATAAATAAAGACGTCAAGCTATCCCATTACATACCATTAATGTAATATAAGGGTAAAACTCACTGTTCAGTATCAATTTGCAGCCTCCAATTTATCAGAAAAGTTTCTGGTAGCTATTTTAAGAGGCCAGACCAAGCTCAGAGCCATACTTGTCGAAAACATTTTCTTCTGCTCAGCTGTCTAAACAAAGAGATGGGTTGCCTCCTTGAACCCAGTCACCATGAACAAATCCAAGTTATTAATGAAGTTTGAACCTGAACCAGCATATAAGTGAATCAATTCACTTACCATAAAACCCAGTTACTATTGGAGTTTGAACCTTAACCAGTGTGTAAGTGAATCTATTCACTAACTATAAAACCCAGTTAATATTGGAGTTTGTTCCTGAACCAGTGTTAAGTGAATCTATTCACTAACCATAAACCCAGTTACTATTGGAGTTTGAACCTGAACCAGCATGTAAGTGAATCTATTCAATAACCATAAAACCCAGTTACTATTGGAATTTGAACCTGACCCAGTGTGTAAGTGAATCTATTCACTAACCATAAAACCCATTTACTATTGGATACTAAACCCAAAATTGTGTTTAAGTAAATAAAGTCAATAACCACTATGCTACACTGGTTCATGCATCTTCAAATACCTACATAAATGTGTCAAGCGAAAATAAAAATATTCAGACAACAAGCAGATATTTTAATGTGTATATAACGAACAAACATTTCATATAGCGACATATCTCAATGACAAAACTTTATTCACTAAATGTACATCAGAAACATAATGGTGATAAAAAAACTTGACCATTCATCGCAAGTTTCAACTAAGACCCCAAAAAATGGTGAGTAAAAGTATGAGCAACATTCAAAAGTTTCTAATAAGCATTAAAAATGTATTTTGTCAAAACACTGAAGTATATAAATTACATAAACTGTACTAGACAGTTGAAATATGACAATACTTAATCAATATCAGAAAGCCCAGACGCATTTTCAGCACATCACTCTAATTATGTGTCCTTTCCCCCAAAAGCTAAGTAATACACTTTAAGACAATTTGTTAAGTGCCCTACTGGAAAAAAAAAAAGTTACATTTAACTTACACATTTTAACAGGATCCATTTAAGCAGTGAAAAAAATAAACGCCATTCTACAACTGCTGAAATAAAATGAACTGGGAGAACAAAGACCCTACTTCACCCCTGTGACCATACAATGAGTTTACCACAAAGGCATGTGATTCCTAACCCAAGGTGTACTTTTGCCAGCAACATCATATCAGCAATGCCTGGAACGGTGAAGCTGGTCCTCTTGGAGTTATTCTGAAGCAGCCTCCATATCTGTGTGCTTAATCTTAGAGGTGTCAAATGGCTGGCCTGTGATTCGCTCAAACAGGCTCAGCACATCGTCACAGGTAGTTTCAAAGTGTGATGTCGCATCATAGGACTTTGAAATAAAAATCTGCAAAACGAGACACCAAGAATTAACTGCAGCTATAGAAACTAATGGTACCTATGAATTAATATACTGTTAGATTAAATTAGCTGTCACAGCAGTGTAATGGCTAGTGCATTTGACTAATAGTTTGGTGGTTCTGGGTTCAAAGATCCATTAAGGTAGGATTTTTTCATGCCCACATGATTATGGAGTAGACTGAGCTTAATGGAATAAGTCCTAGAAAAAGTTCTCAGAGACAACACAGCCAGTTCAATACGAACCACATCACCCATCACATCTGGCTCAATTAAAAAACAAATGAGCCTAGAACAACATCCCCAATATGCCTCTTAGTTACGTTAGTTGCATATCCTTTACAGAACCTCTGCATTTTTGGCTGTTTGTGATTTCTTGGCATATTTGCGTTCAGCAGTTTGCCATTGCTTTTTGAATGACCGGCACACATACAACTGTATGAAAACCAATGCAAGGCAGTCTGCCAAATAACCCGCTTATTTCGAGCGCAGTGTTTTGGGATTATAAATTGCGTCTGTAGCCCCTTTGCCACAGTGCCGACGAATACCATTAGGGCATGGAAATGGGGTCCTTGATATTCTTTTAACCTTTTAAAGGTGAAAATAATGTTGGCACAACAACTTGCCCATTAGGACATGGAAATGGGGTCCTGTCTCTTGATATTCTTTTAACCTTTTAAAGATGAAAATAATGTTGGCACAACAACTTGGCCATAAGAAACACCATGTATATATAAATATACCTATTACCGCCAGAGTAACTAACAGGTGCCTGGAAAAGCCTAATTAAAGGCTTACACAAAGGCAGGTAAGTTAGTGTAACTGATAGCGGGCTGTGCTGATAATGTCATGACATGGTCCGACCAGGCTTTGCCGCCTGCACTCATCATCCGCTAAAGTGAGGAAAAGACAGGCCAACTATTCCTCCAATGCAATAAGGACTACAAAATGTGATAGACCAATCACATCACCGATCCAGAGCTGGTTCCTGCTTTGGTAATTGTTTTAATTTTTTTTTTTTTTTCGCTCGCTCGCTTTGAACTCAAGTGTAGTCCATACACACTATTTATAGTAGTGATGGACTACATTTTGCGTGTGGGTTAGCTTTCCCTATTATCAGTGTCTCTCGCCATCAGGTGAACCCAATCCGACTTCAGAGGTACTTGTAATTTACATCCCCAAGTCAAGGACGATAAGTCAGCATTTTAGTCCAGCTGTCCGGTGTAGGGGTTGAACCACTTACCTCGGCATCAGCACAACGAATGTTTAAGAACACACGTTATTACCCATTCGGCCATGCTGACCTCCGTTTTATTTATTTACATATACAGATATATACAAATCCAGTTTTAACATAAGGCTGTGAGTCCTGGACAATTAGTACACAAGCGAAAAAATCCCTAGAAGCCTTGGAGATGTGGTTTTATAGAAGAATGCTGAAAATTAGTTGGACAGTCAAAAAGAGCAATCAGGATGTTTTAAGGGAAGCTGAGCCACAAAGACAACTTTTCACAAACATCAGAAAGAGACAGCCCTCTTTTTTGGCCACATTATGAGAAGACAAAAACTGAAACATGTTGTGACAACCGGAAAGATTTGCAGAAAGAGAGATAGAGGAAGACAGCATGAAAAAATTATTCAGTCTTGTGCCATGGCACAGAAGGGAGTCAACACACGAATTGATCCATGACGTCGGAGATCATAATTTGTGTAGAGGCATGATCGCCTACGACAGCCGGCAAGGCACTGGGTGATGATATACAAATATATGGAGACAAGCAGTGTTCTGTGCTCGTATAATGAGAAAAGAGGCAATGTAAAACATTGTGACAACTGGAAATATTAGTGGTAGAATAGTGCCATATGGATACTTAGAAAAAGCAAACCTTGCATGTAATTTCATTAACAGAGTGAATTACATTAGTTAGTTATTATATGTGTAATTTCATTAACAGAGTGAATTACATTAGTTAGTTATTTATTGAAATAATTACGGTTGTTAAGTAATTAATGGTTAATTGGTTATAGATTATAATTAGCAATGGATTGTTCTTATATATTCGTTCGAGGGCCAGGTCATATATATTGCGCCATTACATTAAGTACACAGAAGTGAATGCGATCCTTGGTCATACGGAAAAATCGCTAGAATATAAGCTACACTTATGGCATGGCATATACCTCTCCTACACATATGTCTTACAAGAATCGCCTAGTGAATATAACCTGCGACATTACTGAGAACTAGTTGGTACTGATTATTTGGTACTAGTGGTTACCCTCGTCCACAACTCCGGGTTTTATCCTAGAGTGAGGACACTTGTTCGATTGAACAAGTTAGGGACTAATTATAATTGTAATTAGTTAGAACGGCCCTCCCATAGGCCTTCTACACGACGTTTACCGTGGGTGTGAACTGATGGGCGTGCCCGTTATTTGGTTTATTTTTTTTAAAAGGGTAATTAACAGGGGCTATTGGTCATATTCAGCTCAATATTTACTCAGTTGTTGGCAATGCTATTTGGCATAGTTGGTTATCACAAGGTGTATATTTACATATATGTATTAAGGAGTTAAATGATAGGATCATTTATTGTGGGGGGGGGGCATAATGCCATATAGCTACTTAGAAAAAAAGCACACCTTGCATGGAACCAAAAGATAAACTCAAGGCGAACTGCAGTGGACAGTATAGTGGACAGCGCACGACCACTAGGACGTCACGGCCACGTTCACCGGACAACGGGAACTTGACAACAAACCATACGTTGTGTGAATTCAGAAGGAAACGGACGTGTTTGTGGTTTTCTAAGGACGAAGTATTTTTGGTTACAAGAAATTGAAGGATGGCAGCGGACTTATTCGGAACTACGAATATCTAACAACAGTTACTGGAAACGCCATGGATAAATGAACGACCGGCAACCTCTAGACGAATTGATTCGGCACAAGTGATAACACCAGAGACAGATTGATTCAGCAAAGGAAATATTGTGGAGATGATAACGGTAAGACAGAGGACATGCGAAGGTCAGTAAGTACCCGTAGTAACTTAGGCCGCTCCCCGAATACCTCGGGACACTAAGACGTGTGCTATTACCTATGTATATAATCTCTGGACAACCAGAATAAATCTCACGTGTGTATTTCGTTTCACGCTGTGTCGGCAATTTGTTTCTCAAGTTATCTTTATTGCCTATTGTTAATGAGCCAACGATACCATAGTGTAAGTCAATGAAATAAGACATGGCTGTAATTAAGAGGACTTGCATTATGGCAAATAGGCAGAAGCAGAAATGACATTAAATGGGCTTTGACAGTGGCATAAAGGAATATCATCAACAGATTGATCCAGAACCATATGTATGAATGTCTATGCCAGTTGTCACAGCACGTTACCAAGATAATTATTTATTTTACTAAATCTGTAATTTCATTTCCTGAAATGCATTTTCAAGAACAATGAATAAATAATACGTAAAATAATCACTTAATATTTGTGAGAACATTGGGGCCATGATATCATATTTTTATCATCATGACTACACAGCACAGAGACATAAAGTGTCAAAATTCCAGGTATAAACAGCATCACAACTGAAATGATTTGGGATGAGCTAAATGTTACACTAAAAACTCTCATTTCACAAGCTTAACTTATGAATTCACCTCATCCTTAAGTCAAACACACAAGATGGTGTGGCAACACTGGTGCAACTATTATTAAATTACTAGTATAATTATTGTTTAAATGTAGATACAAAGACTATCCTCAACAGACAAGATATTGAGAAAAGGCAGAGAGAAAAAAGAAACGTGAAGAAAGTTGGGGGAAAAAAATCCAAAGGCCTTTTTCCATGCCCTGAGGTGTAGTGGGTAAATAGGGCTAATCCAATATTTGTATACACCAGTTGACACTCAATGGGCCATGTATTTGTATACACCAGATGACACTCAATGGGCCATGTATTTGTATACACCAGTTGACACTCAATGGGCCATGTATTTGTATACACCAGTTGACACTCAATGGGCCATGTATTTGTATACACCAGTTGACACTCAATGGGCCATGTATTTGTATACACCAGTTGACACTCAATGGGCCATGTATTTGTATACACCAGTTGACACTCAATGGGCCATGTATTTGTATACACCAGTTGACACTCAATGGGCCATGTATTTGTATACACCAGTTGACACTCAATGGGCCATGTATTTGTATACACCAGTTGACACTCAATGGGCCATGTATTTGTATACACCAGTTGACACTCAATGGGCCATGTAGTCAATATCACACAGGCTGTCTCTACTTCCCAGAATACTTCCTTGTACCCATTTTAATCTGGGTCAGCCTGGGAGTCCAGTTAAGTGAAAAGATACCTCCACCTCAATGGTGATTTCATCATACTACCACCGGGCTAGCCACAGTACTATAGCAGCTAAGGGAAGAAAGTGGTGAACAAAATTAATTCATACTGTCAACTAAGAATATATAACACAACAAACAAAAGTATTATGTTTTGTGTGAGAGAAAAAGATATGTCTATAGATTTCAAATTAAGAATGTTATACTAACACATAAGCAGTAAGCACAGTTCCCATATAAGATAAACGAATGTGAACGAATAAGTACTCAGCATATATTAATCACATGGAGAAGAGCTAAAAGAGCCTTCTGCTGCTTTTACAGTTGCTTTAGGTGAGAGTGCTTTTCCCCCAAAAAAATTAGTACAGTAAAGAAATCAACCATCACCCATAAGGGAATCTGAAGCTAAGGGGACTACAAGTATACAACAAAGTGAACTGGGATATAAACATTCTTAAAGCATAAACCTATTATTCAACTACTATAAATTCTAGGAATTCCATTTTAAGTCACATGAATTAGGGAAGGTACAAGAGGAACATGATGAGATGAGATGAGAATTAGGGAAAACATCTAGGTTCTCAAAACTAACTACTTTTAGTGAAAATAATCTATATTGAAAGATAACAAAATCCATTTAGTTTGATGTATCTGTCATCTGTTTTAAATTTGTATCCTCAGTGTTTTGATTAGGTAAACAGGCTGTAAATGGTAATTAACAAGAGGGGATAAGTGTGAGATGTAAAGCTCTTTGCCTGAAATTCTGACATCTGCTAACAGCCAAGCTAGTATTATCATGCCTGGATATCTTTTCCCTGAGGTGGAATATCTTGTGATTAGCTCCCGAAACAAGAAACTACAAGTGAGAAGAAAACCCAGACCCTTTCTAGTGCAGGAATTAACAAATTCCCCACATCTTCCTAAACTTACATTGTAGAAACTATCCACAGCAAGAAATAAAATCAATACTAGAATAAAATTACCTTGCTCTCCTTCCCATCGTCTACTGGCTCAAGCAGGTCGACAACACTAACAAACCTGCCATAGAAACATTTGTAGTCTTAGAATTAGCACATCCATCACTACACAGAGTTTACTTTTAATATCTACAGCTTCCAGGCATTACTGACATTAGAAATGCTTTTATTTTTTCCCCTCCATCCCCCATTAGGACATAAGTCCTCCATCAACTCACTCCAAGCGCCCCTATTTTTAGCTATCCCACGCAGCTCTGTCCATATCTGTCCCATATTGTTCACTTCTGTTTCTACATCCCTTCTCCATAAGTTTATAGGCCTTCTTTTTCTATTTCTTTTGTTCTGTGGGTTCCAGACTAAGGCTTTTCTAGTGATACTATTCTCGGATTTTCTCAGTGTATGGCTTATCCAGCACCAGCATCTTTTCTTCACATCTTGGTTTATTGTTATTTGTCTAGTTCATACCATTATAATATTTGTAATTTATTTGTAATGATCCATACAGTAATGCTGACTTAACATTAGAAGTGAACATTTTATGTTTTGTGCTACGTTTAATCTTTGTTTACTCCCACACATTTCCTAGCATTATAAAAGCTCCTCTAGCCTTCTGTGCTCTTATTCTGATATCTTTATCTGTTCCAAACTCTTTATCTGCATTGCTACCTAAGTAGGTGTATGATTCTGTCTCTTGAAGTGAAATTCCCCAAGGGAGATCTGGTTATCATTTTCTTGATTTACTTTCATTATCTCTTTCTTATATGAATTTGTAAACCTAGTTGTTGTCACCTCCCATCTAGTGTTGTTAGATTATCCTGCATGTGATTTCATGTGTGAGACAGGAGGGCAATGTTGTCAGCAAAGTTCAGATCATCAAGCTGCTTTGTCAGGGAAGTCCATTGTATTCCATTTTCTGTTTGTTATCTTCATAATCAAGTCTAAAATCAGTAAGAATACTAAGTGTGACAAGAGATAACCCTTCCTCACTCCTCTTATCTTGAATGCTTCTGTTAGTTGCCTCTCATGGAGGGCTCTGCCTTCATGCCACTATATGTTGTTAATGATTTTCTTTGTTACCATAATGTCTGATCAAAGAGATATTCTATCAATGTTATCAAAGGCCTTTTTGCAGTCTACAAATCCAATATAAAGTATGAGTTCAGTTTGATGTTCTATTGTTATGCGCAGCATAACTATCTGATCAGTGCAGCATCTATTTGCTCAGAAGCCAGCCTGTTCACCCCTTAGTTGTTTGTCAATGGCATCTCGTTATCTCTCCAGAATGATCCTGCTTAATATCTTCCCAGGAACTGACAGTAAAATTATCTTCATAATTTTTACACTCCTGTAGGTCTCCTTTCTGTGGCAGCTTCACCAGATATCCTTCTTTCCAGTCTGCTGGTATTTCTTTAGTTTCCCAGATTCTGCTAAATAATATGTGCAGTAATTCAGTTGAGATGTTTACACTAGTCTTACTGTCTCTGCTAGAATGCTATCTGGACCAGCAGCTTTTCCATCCTTCAGTAGTTTGATGACTTTGCTAATCTGTACCTTAAATGGTTTCCTGCAGCTGATATCCAGTTCCTCTTCTGCTGGCTGGATATCTGGAGAGGCTTCTGGGTCCTGGTCTATTTAGGAGTTCCTCAAAGTATTCAGCACATCTCTTTAGTTGATCCTTAATGTTAGTGAGAACTTTCCCACTTGTCTTTGATCCATCCACTTGGTTGATTAAACTTTCCTGCTACCTTCCTTGTGGTGTCTCTGAGGTTTCCATTGCTGTTTCTTCCACCTCTAGGTCATCTATATATTATACTTTATTTGCTTAAATCTGCTTTATTAGCTTCTGCATATTTTTCCTGTGCTCTAGATTTCGAAACTCTGGTTTTGCTGTTGTTTAAGTCTACTTTCTTGTTTCTCCTTTCTTTTATCCTTTTAAGGGTTTTCAACATTATCTGCGCTCTATGGTTTCTTTCTCTTTTGCCAAGAACTGCTAAACATGATTCATGCAAAATGTTTTTAACCTGTTGCCAGCAAACTTCTGTACTCACTCCATCTACTGCCTGTAGTAAAACCTGGTATTTATTTGAGACTGTGACTGTGAAATGTTCCTTAATGTCTTTATTTCTTAGGTTTTCTACATTGTATTGATTTCTATGTTGATGGAATGTTATGTAACTCTTGAGCTTCAGTTTCATGTTACCTATCAGAAGATGATGATCTGCATATAGGTCTGTTCCTCTAAATACTCTCACATCATGATCCTTTGTTGCTTTTCACATGTGTGATAGGTTGCAGTGTTAATATTCTTTGCTTCCCTTTGAAGTCCCATTAACACACAAATGAAGCCCCCTTAGTCACTTCTTACGACATGCATGGCAGCAGTTTTTATTAACCCTTTACAAGGCATAGCGGCCAATACCGGCCGATCGCTTAAAACGAGCGTAGCGTCCGATTCCGGCCGATACTATTATGCATTGTAAAAACGCGATCTCTCGGCTTTCCGACACTTCCGACGGCTACTTTCACTTTCGCCGATAGCTTGACAACGTGGCCGCCATTTGTAAACGCGCTACAATGAATTTGAACAGACTTTTGCAGACTTTTTTTGATAGTTTTCGGGATTTTTACGCTGTTTTTCAAAATGGATTTCGGCGATTCTTCAAGTGATAGCCGAGATTTCGCTCTGTTCAATTTAAATGACATTAAAGGGCACGAAGTTGATTATTAATCGGAGCTAGATATCAGTGCAAAGCGTTACTTTGCATTAGCAGTCGTGAGTCGGACTTTAAAAAAAGTGATTATGATTCTGAAAATGTGTTTGTAAATTGCCGTATAGATGACGGAAAATCACAAAACATGCCGTATTTCAGTAAATATTTGTGTTCATATATGGATTACCGGCAACAATCACGTGAGTAACATATTCTGCATGCTTTTCCCTTCATTGTGTTGTTTATTTAACTAAAATCAGTTGACTAACACCTTATTTGTGATGTTTTTACTAATGCGACCCGAAATTTTACAGAACCTGAAAAAATCTTGCCCGTTCAGGGCTACAAAACGGACAAGCGTCTGCCCTGTAAAGGGTTAATCTTTGCTTCAATTTAGGGTCCCAGTAACACGCAGGAGATTAGTGATTCAGTCTAAGCAAATCATTGTTAATAAACAAGGGCACACTAGTACAGTAACCTCAGCCCACAACACTGACTCAAACTCAGTCACAACATGAACGTACAAAAAAAAATGAACTAAACTTAGCCTATTTACTAGTCAAAATCATTTCACTGTTAATTCTACCTGTTTCAGCTGACCCATATCACTAATCCAACCTCATCCCACATAACTAATTCATCCTCAGCCCATAACATTAATTCAAGCTGAATTCACACTACTAATTGAAATTCAACCCACACCACTAACTCCAGATTTTCACAAACATCACATTCCCAAATAATTTAGCATAAAGATAATTAATCTGAAGTAAGTTACATCATTTCAAACTCTGCCAGATCAGTAACCACAGGTCAGCCAAAAGGTTTGCTAATTTTAATCCAAACTACCTGCTGAAAATATCTCTTACTTCTCTTCGATTGGTCCCAGTAGATCAAGGCCTGGTTGGAGTTCTGCCTCAGGGTCGTCAGTCTCTACAGTGGTGGCAACAATAGCTAGGTAGTAGTTTTTGGCACATACATTGTGGGCCGAGGACACCATGCACACATAGATATCTGTAAACATGACAATGAACATGATTGCATCAATCAACAAGTGTCTATGTTTTTCTGTTAAACAATTAAGTATTTTTTCATTCTTACAGGCTTACATGGTTACGTATCAATACACCTGTGAGTGTATATGTGTGCAGAGACAGGCAGGGAGATGAGGGAAGAGGGAGAAGAGAGGCAGACAGACATAACAATATAAACAACTGAACACATCTCTCTCTCTCTCTCTCTCTCTCTCTCTCTCTCTCTCTCTCTCTCTCTCTCTCTCTCTCTCTCTCTCTCTCTCTCTCTCTCTCTCTCTCTCTCTCTCTGTGCATGCATGCATGTGTGCGTTTTTTATTTTTTTTTTATATGCATGCTAGTGGTTGCAGTGGTCAGATGCTTGACTGCTAGCAAGACAACCCGAACTCCCAGATAAGCCATGCCTAAACTGGGTACCCAGAAATTATTTGGGAAGTGAAAGTGGCCACAGTGATATTGACCACATCACCCCTGTAGTGCTGCTGACTGGTCTATAAAACTGTGTCTAGCACCACGAGGAAATAAATTGGAGAACTTGGCCACAACTAGCAAGATCGAGGGGGAAGAGAACAAGGGGAAGGCAGAGAAGTAAATACCTGGATGGCTTGGCCATGTGTTATGGTGGAGACAAGAACACAGAGCTGATCCCCGACTGGTGATCGCATGAGATGGCGAAACATGACCGCTCACTATTCGGCATGACACGTGATGGATGAATATCTGGCACCGCATGCCTAATATGCCCTAAAGTGTCTAAAAGGGTCCGTTACTTGCTTACTGTGCACATGCATCTACTCTCACGTGGCTGAATTAAGTTGATTTCATTCAACAATTATTATTTCCCGTGCCAGTTTACATAATTGTTGATTTGTTTTTCTTCTCCTCTCATGACATTCCTCCTATTCGACTATATAAATATATGCTGAATGCTTCAACTGTGCCTTCAAATTGTTCATTCATTCTTCATGTATCTGCACCATGCCATTGTATGATGAAAATTAAAAGCAACCCTTGATCATTCTTGATATATACATGCAGATATCTAAACACCGGCAAGCCTGGTAGTCATATGTTTGAAAACCCATAAAGTCAGTGATATTTTTAAAATTGTCGTGGTTTCCCAGGTTGAACCAGTCTCAAATGGGAACGAGAAAATAGTCTTGGAAGCAAAGGTGGCCAATTTTATATTAATAATATCACCCATCCAGTGTTGAATAGTTTATTTAAGAAAATCAGAGCTAGCACCATATGCCCAATACACTTCAAGGTATAAAAGACTTTACTTTTACCTTTTACCTACTTTTTACTACACCCCCCCCCCCTCTCTCTCTCTCTCTCTCTCTCTCTCTCTCTCTCTCTCTCTCTCTCTCTCTCTCTCTCTCTCTCTCTCTCTCAGGCATATAATGTATATATGTATGTGTCCATCAAATATTCGATGTCAAAATATAATCCCTTTCAATCTTTCATGCAACCCACTATGTAGTTAACCTGACTATAAAAGATATAGATTTAAAGCATTACCATCGTTTCTGTTGACCTGATTCTGGGGAATGATGATCTGTACTGACTGGGCCTCCTTGATGCTCTCAATGGGGTGGTTAAGGATGCATATGGCCCGAACAACCTGAGAACCACAAGCAGGTTTTTGTCAGCAGTAAGAAATGCCTGTTAAAAATGAACTATCCATTTGTGAATTGTGAATACAAAGGTTGAGTAGTTTGGTTGTTCAGTAACTCATTCACATCATGTAATTTAGATAAGTACTGTAAATTTCTGGTATACAGTTTATAATAACACTTCAATGCCTCCTCACAAATAGTGCTAAAGGATTAGAAGAGTTGATTCTGTCTGTCAAGAGAGACATTGAAAATCAAAATCACTTTCTGCATTAAAAAAAAAAAAAAAGAAATGATATCCAAGGACAAAAAACATGAGATGATCAAAATGTTGGAAGATATTAAACTGATGAGAAAATCTCAGAATAATCAAGAATATTTATTAGAAACAATGAGTAGCAATTAACATGGGGAATAAACTGGGCCAATTATGAACAGATAAAGCAAGGAGTAAGACAAGGATGTGTTTTGTCACCAGATCTCTTCTCTCTCTATAGCAAAGTAATAATGTGAGAAATCAGAAAGAGGCCAGGAATATGAGTTGGGAGGTTATAATATAAACAGATATCACAATACTGAAAGCTGAAAATGCAAAAGATCTACAACAATTGTTGGGTATTGTAGTAATAGAGCAAAAAAATAAACGTTCCTTGAATATCTAGAAAAAAATATATGGTTACGCCAAAGAAAAAGATAATACCAAAATGTGATGTAACAACAGAAGGGATACTGCTTGACCAGGTTAATAAATTTACTTACTGTCAAGGTCCTGACAGGACATAACAGAGGATAGAGGACAGACATAGGGACATGGGGTGAGTACAGGGGGTAGAACAGTCTAGAAGCTGAGGACAGTAGAAACAGGACTGTACCCTTGAGTGACAGGTTCACCTTGGACAGAATTAGGCAGTACGCCTAGCCCCAACCAGGCGAGTGCGAGACAGACGTGACAGTACTGACTTCCCACGGATTGCACGAGGGTCCAGTACCTCATGACGACCGGACGGTAGAGGAGAAGTCAGACGAGCTTTGGACATGACTGAGAGAGGATGCATGACTCAGTGGAGAGACAGAATAGACTTATACTTAGACTTCAGTGCAAATGAATGTGACCGCTACTAGACGTGTATTTGTGTGCAAAGCTTGAGACTAGTGCGCTTAGCTGTGATCAGAGTGTGAGGATTGTGTGAGAACATTAAGAGAATTAGTGCGAGAGCAAGTATCGAAGTGATATTGAATCGTTTATGGGATACTGTTGCGTTTGTGTGATGTATAAGATGAGGTTTCAAATAAATATGCCTAATATCTTTATGCGTTTATGCCTCATCTGTGCTCGCACCATCTGCCTGTCTGAACCCATCTTCTAACCCCTTGAGACGTTGACACATACCCTGGGGCAATTATAACATAACACTAGACAGAAGATGTAAGGCAGAAATTATGAGTAGAATAGGTCAAGCAAATGCAGCATTTAAGTATATGAAAACAATAAATTACTGTTGTTGAACTTCAGAGAGTACTGAAATGTTCTAAAGAACCTGTTCTGCTGTACTGGAATGAATAATGAAAAGTAAACATATCAAGACGAGCTTGAAGGCAACAAAGATGCAGTTCCTAAGATGAATGTTGTGAATACCTTGGACTGTCAGAGTAACCAAGGTTTGCCTGGAAGATGCTCATGAAAGAAACACATGAGATACAACTATAAGAGCTGCATTGCCTCCTCATGCCTATCCAACACATCTGCAGACAAGATCACGAGACACGTCACACATGATGAGACCAGAGACGGAGATCAGCATGATCGAAAGGATGAGAGCACTCACTCTTAAACTTCCTGTGCGCTGATGGCACTGTAGCGGATTCACCTTTCAGCTGGACTAAAATGTGAACTTCTCGTCCTTGACTTGTGGACATAAATTACAAGTACCTGAGAAGTTGGAGTGGGTTCACTTCAAGGTGGGGGACACTGATAATAGGGAAAGCTAATCCACATGCAAACATCAGTCGGTGCACTTACTTGTAGCAGCAACTACAACTCACAGCAGTACCATGTGTATAGACTACAATCTAGTTCAAAACAAGCGAACAAAAAAGAAAAAAAAAAGTCCGGCCAGAGACAAGTTTCATCCATTTATAAGTGGTGGAAATAAAATTTCAGAACTAGATATGCAGATGACACAGTCTTCCTTTCAAATAGTCTAAAAGATTAGAAGAGTTGATCCTGTTGGCCAAGACACATGGTGAAAATCAAAATCTGTTTCTGAACTAACATAAAACAAACATGATATCCACAGACAAAACTACTTACACACCAACTAAAGATCACATTCAACAAAGAAGAAGTTCAAAATGTCACAAACTTTGAATACCTAGACTTCATAATCAACCACACTGGGGACTTATTCAAAAGAAATCACACCCTGACTGGCCACAGCAATGCAGTTTAAACAGTTTTAAGAACCTATAGCTTTTTCACATATACTTTTGTTTCTCATGTTTTTATTCACCTACACAATGTGATGGTCCTAACACTTCACATATCCACAAGACTTTGATTATGTTTGGCTGCCAGCCTGGTGGCCATGGGTTTGAATTTGGGACAATCTAACTTGGTAACTGATATTACTTTAGCCAAAAATATGTGCCACTTCAAATGGTTTATGGAGTAAGACAACTACATGTTTTGAAATAAAATATGTAATTTGTTAAGAAAAACATGCTACAAAAATATTCTACCATCATTTAATTAATTCCATCAGAGAGGCATAGTGGTTATGCACTTGCCTGCCAACAGTGGCCTGAGTTCAATCCCCAGCAGAGACAGATTATTTATTTTTCTGACCAGCATGGCTGGCACACTTTACAGTCTGGTTTGTACCCAGTCTCATTAAAATGGGTACCGGACAATTTTCACAGTTTGCTGGGGGATTGTCTGGGAAGGAAACATGACAAGGAAGGAAACATGACAAGGAAGGGAACATGACAAGGAAGGGAACGTGACAAGGAAGGGAACATGACAAGGAAGGAAACATGACAAGGAAGGAAACATGACAAGGAAGGGAACATGACAAGGAAGGGAACATGACAAGGAAGGGAACATGACAAGGAAGGGAACAGGCCATCCCAACTTATATGCCATGGCCTAGAATATGTGAAGCCCAGACAATCCACACCAACGGCAGTTTGGGACTACCTTTACTGTATCAATTCTAGGTTACATTCATCAGCAGCCCCTTTCTTTAACTTGTTGAACAAATGGTGTGCATTATCTCTGTTCATATGCTGAAGACTTTTACAGCCAATGTGTAGCTGTTATTCTACCAATTCTGTAGTTTAAGTCTGTTGTGTCCTGTGCAGACTATGAAGACTGCTACTTGTTCACTTCTGTGCAGTTTGTAATACGCATTTTCTTATTGGAGGTCTGATTGTTCTGTTTCTCACATGGCTCTGTAGTTTCCTCGTATATAACTATTATGTTTTTACTGTATCCAGTTGAGATAATCTTTAATTTCCTTTCTCCAAAATTCATGTTGTGAGGTTGTGTCTAACCTAAGTCACTAATAATTGAACAAACATCTTGCCACTACTAGGGATTTTAACTCAGTCCACTAAATTTGTATGTAAGAACAATGACCACAATGCCACCATAGCTCATGTTAAAAATAATATGTTTTTAAAATACCTGAATGTTTCAATGGCTGATACACATACCTGCCCTACTTTCTGGCAACGATCGGCCGCATACGATGGATCACAGACCACAACACCACACTTTGCAGTATCCTTTCCATCAGAGACGCCAACCACGTGGCCGTCTTCCAACACAATTTTCTCAATAGGTTTGTCCAGCATGTAAGTACCTCCATAAATTGCACTAAGTCTGCAACACACAAAACAAATAAACAGATATCTATCAAACATATCATCATTACATTATTTCCAAATGTGTAAGTGGGAGCTAAAATAAGATTTCTTCCATAACCTGGAACACCATTAGAGCACTGCCCTTCACTGAACTTTGTATGACTTGTCTCCACATGTGTTCATCTACTGCCAGCATTTTAGTTTCTGCTAGGTTTTTTTCCAGTCCATTTCTGAATGTTATCTACCCAGCACATATTTGGTTTTTATCTTTTGTTTTTTTTCTGGGACTGTGCCAGCTAAGTGTAGGGATGAATAACTCAGAGATCTTGACATATGAGAATACCATTGGACTTTTTTACAATTGTGTCTTTGCATGGCCTCACACTGATATTATTATGCAAGCTGACATTTCAGAATTGTATATATTATTCAAAGGACATGCTTGCAATTCTGTACTGTTTAATAAAATTGGCAGTGACAAATTTGCTACTACTTCACTTTCATTAACCAAACTATGCAGAAGAGAAAACAATGACCTCACAGTACATCAGAACACTAATTCAAATTGAAAAGCTAAAAGAACTAGCCCATGAGATTAAATAGAAACTGTGTAGTTATAAATGCCTTGATTCCATTGTAAACTGTCAATGGTTAAGTTATTTCTGGAAAATTGTATTTGTTCTTTGTTAACCATAAATAAATTTAAACAAATCATGATGCAGCCTGACACTCTCAAAACTTAACTACCATGCTAAAAGACATGCTGTGATAGAATTAATGTGTTTGCATTTTTCAGCTGCAGATTACCACTTGCTGAATATATTTTAATAAATTACAATATTTTAAAGACAACTGATGTCCCATCTAAATGCATAAAGATATTGGAATATTTATTAATACTATGCTCGCTCCATGTCCTCCCCAAATTATTTATCTTCACTAGATCTTTTCTCCATTTGTTTTTATGCCTTCCTCTATTTCATTTGCCTGTGGGTTCCAGTAAAAATATTTTCTAGTTATGCTATTCTCAGGTTCTCTCAATAGGTGTGCTAACCCATGCCATGCTTTTCCCTTTCCTCTTGATTCACTTATAACTGTTGATTGCCCAAATTCTGTCACACCATTTCAGTCCTAACATGTGCAGGCACAGTTAATGATTGTCTGTAGTTTATTTGTTACTGTTTTAGTCATTCTCCCTGTTTCTGATCCATATAGCAGTACTAATTTCACATTACGGTTGACTATTTTATCTAAGCTTGGTACTAGTTTTAATTTACTGTGACTATTAACAAAAGACTTTGATCATCTCTATATGATGTAAAACATGTTAGAGGTCGAGGTATAGAATCTTGTCACAATTAGGAATTAAATCTCAGAGCATGCGCCCTACGAAATACGTTACCATAGCAGCTCAGTTGTCATGCAGTGTATCAAATTACAACTTCAAAAAATCCAAGTTCACACACAGACTAATATTTACACATGTAAGCAAGATTTGTATGCTCATCTACACAATTATCACTACTTTCATTGTTACTAATACTGCTATTATTTATATCAAAATAACTTCTAAATCACCACCCACAAATTCACTGAATTTGTAAGCATAAGGATTATCATACTACCCAAGGAACTATTTATGAGCCTTTTAAGTAGTTAGGCGAGGTGTACAAGTGTTTTTTGTGAACTGATCCCCGGTTGCCTTGCACACAGCTTGGTATGAAGAATGTTTTACCACCAAAACAGCACATCTTTTTGTCAGAAATTGTTTTTTCTGTGATATTACAAATTTGTGAAATGAGTTAGTCTATATTTAATTCATTTTCTAACTACATGTTTTTGCGATGCCATTAGCGCTTATCAATCATAAATCTGCATTAAATACTCATAATGATTAATACCTTTACTTCCTTGAAAAATAAAAACAGTGGTATGGTGAATTCAAACAAACAAGATATCAAATCCACAAAACTGCCTGATAATACCTTGATAATGTTATTTTTAATTTAACTCAGAAACACATACCTGGCAAAGCCTTGTGGCAGTTCACCCAATCCATACAATGGGTACAGGTAAGGAGATTTCCCATACCTTGCTAGAGAATCACTATACAGTCGACATCTTTTGATCAAGTCAGCGCAAGGTTCATCCATATAGCTAAACAGAAAAATGTTAGTAACACATGATAATGGGACAGACGTAGTAAAATACAGTGTATTAACAGGATTTCAAGTTGAAAACAGAAAAGTCTCGAAGCAGGAACTCACTATGATGTTCTAGGACTGTCACATATTGTAGGCCTGAGTGCACAGAGGAATAGGTGGCCAGTCTCTCCCTCCCGTAGCAAGTCCAGGTATCAAACCCTTGTCTGACCACTCTCATGCCATTGTCTGCTTTCTAACTGTTCCACTTATGTGCACGACAATTTCAAGTTCATGTGGATAGTGTAATTTGTTATTAAAAACCTTTTCATTAAAGTAACAGCTACAGGAAATTACAAATATATGGTCATTCTTCATATATTTATGTCCCTGATCTGTCAAGTAAAATTACATAAAATTATATTTAAATGGCACGTAATTAAGTTTCCTAGCCTGCCACAACCATTTTTAAACATCTGCAAACTGCAATCATCAACAAATATGCAGTGAATGAAGTCAAAAATATTTTAGAAGCTGTCTGTAACATTTGTAAAGTCCAAGAGGTTAAAGTTGATAAAAATAAAAAAGGTTAATGTCAAGAAGCTCTACTTCATTGCACCACGTTTTACCCAATCTGGCTCAGACTGTCTTCACAGAGCAGCAAGCCATGTGGAAAGCATCGCACACAGCATAACTTCATAGTCCCAGCCATGACCCCTCCCCACTTACAAAAAACTGCACTGGTAGTCTGAACTTCAGTCTGAAAATGACCATACTTCATCCAGAGCACAAGGCAGATGGCTTAACCCCTTTGCCACAAAGACTTTCATTTGTAAAGTTTTATAGAGCAAATCTGTAACTTCAATCGTTTTTTTTTTCGAGTCTAACATACATACTTGTTGCTGTGTATAAAACCTTAAATATTTTAGAAAAAGTTTGTAACATTTGTGAAGTTCTGTAAACCAGAACTGTTGCTTCAATGTTTTTTTCTATTTTAAGGCGATGTGCGGCAGTAAAAACATCGATTTTTTGTCAACTTGGCTATTTTTGGAATAGTTCATTTTTAGACACCTTATCATGTCTTCTATCAGATTCTGTACTTGTTTTTGTTTAAAAACTGTTATTTTTATGTAATATTCATAATTTACTGAACCAACCCTCTGTGTCAAATTGTATAATTATTGAAAATTGTTGCGAAATTGTCGGTTTTCAAATCCTAGCAACGATATCTCAGGAAAACACGACACGCGCGTGTAAGGTATCCCTGGAAAGGTCGTGAACTTCCGTAACTGTTCGTGATACTCCGAGTTCGTCTAATCGGAAGCTCTTCTGTGTACATCGGGTTTATTCGTGTCTATCATCTTCCGGAAACTTCCATATATGGAACATCGTAAGCAATCCGCGTTCGCCGATGGCTGAAATTGATCACGTGGGTTTCCAAAATGGCGGCTTTGTGTTGTTTACACCTGGCGACGTGCTGAAAGTTCATTGTTGACGACAGACTGACACGCATTGAAATATGCCTCGTTCTAAGAAATTTAACATCCAGTCATCCACTCAACGTAAGTAATCTCTCAGACTACACCTCGCAAATGCTCGTAAGCAGCGAAAAGCCTATCAGAACGTCGTAAATGATACAGACAATTCTGAAACTACTGAAAGCGACCCAGCTAAATTGCACATGCCACTTCCAAATCTAAGTGTTTTGACAGTGAATCTGAATGAATCAGTGCTATCGTGTTCTTCTCAAAGTTGTGGAAGTGGTTCTTTTATTACCCGAAGCCAATTTAAAAGAGATACGTATAAATACACAACATCCACTAGCAGCAAGTATGATTCTGGTGACGACAATGGATATCAAAAACGGGATCACAGAGCAATAGTTGATTGTTCAGAAATTGAGGCAATAATCAAATTGTTATGTTGTTCAGTTTGTAAAAATGATAGTCTTATTTTGAAAACTGACAGCAAGAAAGCCAAGGGATTAGCTGTGTATGCAGAGGTTTACTGCTCTTGTTGTGAAGAAGTGATGTGTGGAAGATACCTATCTGAAAAAAAGAAATGATGGGGATAGATCTTTTGCTATCAACAGCCAGTCAGTATATTCAGCATTAGTTTGTGGGATGGGTGCAACAACATTTAATAATTTTTGTGAAAATATAAACCTGCAAGGTATTCATCACAAAACATTTCACAGCAAAGCGAATAAACTATATTCAAAGATAGAAGATCTGGAGGACACTTTTTTCTCAAACCGTAAAGTATGTTCGACAGGCTCATGCACAACAGTCAGGCATAACTCTACATGACAATGATGTGCTAGATATTAGTGTCAGCTTTGATGGCACTTGACTGACTAGAGGCCACACATCCCACATTGGAGTTGGCTGTGCAATGGATGTTCTTACAGGAGTTTGCATAGATGCCCATGTTATGTCCACATATTGCCAGGTGTGTGAAACCACTGGTAAGACTTTCCAGGGACAAACCAGATGAATTTGCAGCATGGAAGGCAGAACATCTTTTAAACTGTGACAACAATTTCACAGGATCTGCTGGAATGATAGAGGTGAAGGTGCTGTGGCGACGGTCTGTGGCCCGTCATAAACTTCGCTACACGTCAATACTTTCTGATGGTGACACCAAAACATTTGCGGAACTTACCAAGATCAAACCATATGGGGATGACATTCAGATAGACAAAGAGGAGTGTATCAACCATGTCAGTAAACGCCTTGGAACAGCACTGCGCAAATTAAACTAAACTACTTAGTAGATGTGTGTCAGGACAAACTCAGAATTCAAATGAGTGTTTACACAGCTTGATATGGGCTCCGATGCACTAAAGACAACTTTGCCTCTCGCAAGCGTGTTTAGTTTGCAGTTGTAACTGCAGCAAGAGAGTTCAACTTTGGAGCTGCTGCTGCCCAAGACACTGCCCAGTTTTATGGACCTTCTACAGGCCTGCATATGCAGAGACTAGGAACATTTAGGATGCAGAAGCAAGTAAGAAATAGTCTGAAGTACAAGAAGGACAAACAAACTAAAAGACGCGACACTGTACGAGCGGCCAAATTAAAGAGACAAGGTGAGCTGCATGCTCTGGAGGGAGGTCCTGCATATTCAGCAGGACAATTTTAACACTCAAGGTCCAGTTTTACACTTTTTTTCTCTGTAAAAGAGTTCATTAGTAATAAAAAACAAAAAAATAATTAGTTTTTCCCCGTTTTCTCATTTCGCCAGTTTTTTATACATAAGTACAATTGTTTTAAAAACTATTCGTTAGATTTCACTCAAACTTTGCAGAGATATTCTTTATTATATCACTTACATTGTGAGTAGATTAATTTTGAAAATTACATTTTAATTTTTGTGCTATACTAAAAAAAAAAAAAAATATGTCATGAAAAATGTCATTAAAATTTTCAAATTATGAAAAAAAAAACTGCAAGGAGATATCATTAAAATTTTCTACTAAACTTGTAAAGGGTCTATTTATTTACACATAATACAAAGAATTTAGCCTGTACATTAAAAAATAAATGTTTTAGAGGTACATTAAGAAATTCAATATGGCCGCTGTTTATCTTGGTTTCCATAGCAACCGTTAAGTGCAAAGTCAATTTGACAATATTTTATCGATCAGCAGTCTTCAGTATCAAACCCTATATCATAAAAGAACATAGAAATTAAGTATTATGGAATTAAATTTTTTAAGGTTAGCATCGCCTTAACATACATACTTGTCACCCATGTGTTATCAGGGCCCATAAGGAAAGCAAAACACTGTAGCACTGTAACCTACCATGCATGTTGTAAGAGGCAACAGAGGGGTGGCATAACACCAGCTAGCTCATCCCATAAAAAAACCTTTTGCAAAATTCAACCAATCATGAACAAATCTACAAAGAGCTTTGCATGAGTCGACTGAGGGCCCATGCTCCACTAATAGATACAAGGCAGGAGGAGGAGACACATACTTGTCGTTTCTGTAGAGAGCAAGAGCATGGCCCGTGAAGTCTTGGGTGTTGGCATCCAGTCCAAACTTCTCATACATGCTTTTAGCAGTCATGGTAGGCTCCACCCCTTTCCAGGTCTTCGGATCATTCACATCATAGTCCTGAACTTGTTGGAGGAAGTTCTTGAAACGCCGCTTCTCAAAAATGCCCATCAATGCTAGAAAACAGAAACACTGGAAATGATTCTTCTGGAAAACTATATTATTAATATCTGAACAACTGTGTTTAAAAGTAACTTAATGAAAACAGGACATAGAACTGGTAAGTTAGTTATCTGTCTGTTTGGGGTATCATCCTTGCACTCCTGATATGCACATGGGTGGTCAGATCCTCTCCCCAAACATATGCATTGCGTCCGGTGGCTAACAGTGTCAGTTCTGTGTTGGTTAATGAGACCCCTCATTCTTCCAATGTGCATCTTGTGTCGAGCCTTGCCAATTCTTACTACCAAGTCTCTCATTCTAGAAGTAGAACTGATAACCTTCACTAGAACACAAGTAAAGCTAGTAAAATTGGTAAGCTCTTCTAGAACACAATCACAAGTGACAAAATGGATGTTGTGGCTAGAGCAATGTTTTGTCATTCATTAATTAGAGTTTTGTCACTTGTCAATGTGTTGTAGTAAAGCTTATCAATTCTACTTATTTTTGTTGACCCATTCACTGTATTTTTACAGCATCACTGTAGTTCATTAAAGTAACTTGTCCTTTAATCAAACTTATGGTAACAATGTTGGAAAACAGAAAAATGTCAGGAGATACTACTAGTTGGTTTAAATTCAGTAATCTTAAACAGTTACATTAAAAAGCTTATTTTACAATGGAACAATTAGGTTTTGATTTTTGATTTCCAGCCACCTCAATTTAATGTTACATGATGGGACTGACTGCTTCTTTGGCTTGATGACTTTACCATTCGATTCTCCTCCGAAGTCGGAGAGTGTCTGCCTGTACGGCGAGGAACCACCAGTCTGCACACCAATAAGCCAGACATGGGACAACGGATACTCATGCAAAACTCAGGTCCTGTATGACATCACACTGATGTTGGACAACAGGATGCCTTCATCCGACATACAGGACTTCGTGTTGGAGCTCAAGCCAACGAACACAAGCAAGCAACCATTCGATTCTAGAGAATACATTTTCTGCCTACTTGCTCTATGGGTTTCTGAAACAGCTACAATATACAAACCCCATAAATAAACAAAACACATTTGTAAGAAGAAAACTCAGCAGCTTTAAAACAATAACAGCACTGTAGAAAATTTCTCACAGGATTGGAGTGCCTCTTTTTCATCAGCAGGAACCTTGAAAATTTTTCCTCCTTTGTATACGTAACTTCCATCCACCGACTTGAATTCTAAGTAGCGGGTTACCCCAGTATGAATGAGCAGTTTTACCAGCTGACCTGTATCAGAAAAGAAAAAAAATTGTTGATTGAAAAATATCTTTTCAAAGAAAATTCTGAAAATGATAATGTTCTCATTTTACAATATTTAGCCAACTGCAGGCATCCCTACATCACTCATCATAACCATAAAGAAAAAATACATGAAATTGATGGGACATGACAATGGAAGAAGTGGAATAGGAAATTAGCTGTATGTGGGGG
This sequence comes from Cepaea nemoralis, assembly GCA_014155875.1. Classification (NCBI taxonomy): domain Eukaryota; kingdom Metazoa; phylum Mollusca; class Gastropoda; order Stylommatophora; family Helicidae; genus Cepaea; species Cepaea nemoralis. Next base: position 73,647 of record JACEFZ010010047.1, on the reverse strand, counting down.
AATTTGCTTGGTAAGAGAGGCACAGGATGACAGAGTATGTTGCTTACAGTCTGTGAACAGCTAAAACCAGCTGGACAACAAACAATAATAAAAGCAACATGAACTGCATTACAAAAATATAAAAAGGCAGAACAAGATAGGGATGTTGAAAAATAAAGTACAAATCAAAAAATCAAAAACAAAATATGCATATGAAAACAAGAAAGGAGCATGTGTAAGCGTGTCTATGCGAGCATGCTCACATACATACGTAAATATATTAGAAGAAAGAATGCTGAATACTGATCTCTGCTGGGTTAAGGACACCTAAACTATGAATGGCCAAAACATTCACTTGAATCTGTGCAGGTCCTTCTTTTCATAGAGCTTACTAGCCGGTTCTGTGATGAAGGGGTTACGGAAGCAGTTCGTGATCCTGCATACCGTGTTCAAAATAAAACTGCAGGCAATTTGGCAGCAGACTGTCTTGTGTTGGTTTTTATAAAACGGTATGAGTGCCAAGAAATCACAAACAGCCAAAACATGCTGGGGTTGTCTGTGATGTCATGTAAAGGATATACAACTAACTTACTAGTAATATTTCATGCTATTCATTTTTCAATATCAGCTCGACAGCTGTCACCCTGGTTTAAAATATGTTTTTGAGAGGAATGTTGTGAATATCGGAGACAGAAAAGAAAAAGAACATTGCTGTGTTACAAGATCACTCATTAAAACTAAATAAATTAAATTTATGGGTGACATCGACAGAAGAGGCGAAAGAGAGAAATTATCCGAATGAAGGAAAACAGGAAAGAGGTAGAGGAAGACAGAAACATGTATGTGGAAAGCTTACGCCGCTGAGCAACAAACAGTAATATGAGCAACACAAAACCTTAAACAAGTATTTTAATTGCAGGTCCTTTGCAATCATTTTTTTTTTCATCTTTGCAATGATTGTAATTTACTAGGCAATTTGACGTTCAGTAGTTTGCATTTGCTGTCTCAACTAGAAGTCAACATTTAAGTCCAACTGCCAGTGTGTAAACAAACCTTCTTCGCTGCCATCAGAAGAGAAAGTTTAGATATGTTAAACCTCTCAGCCACAACATATACAATGAGAGAAAGGTCAAGGAAATTACGATCACAGATGTCTGCTCCAGACCAGCTCCTAAAGGATATGAATATGACTGACTGACTGACTGGCACCTTGCCATCTTGACAAGACGATAGTTTGTAAAATGGAGTTATATCCCTCCATAACACAAAGCCTAGAGGAGCGGCTGGCCGAGTGGCTAGAACGCTGGACTCTCATTCAGGATCCCTCGGTAAGGTGTGAGATTTTTTTCTGTCGGGGGCAAGAAGAAAATACCAACCTGCACAGTTCGCGGTGACTGCACTAGCCAGGCGGCCTTAATTCCTCAGACTCAAAGACCCCTCTGCCATACACCGCAAGGTATTGTATTGGCAGTAAATGAGTGTTTTTTTTCTTCAAAAAAAGACACAAAGCTTGGGCTGAATTTAGAGACCATAGGTTGCCCATGCAGCATGATCCCTCTTTCGGCCTGCCTAGTTTACTCCAGAGGAAAGGTAACACCAATATGTCTGGAACAAGACACGCTGCAGAAGCTGCCGGACCAGCAAAGCAATACTCTAACCGTCCGCCTATCGGCACAATGTGTGGTGTTGGGTTTGGTGAGCACCGCCCAACATTTGGCGCTAACAGAAAGCAGGTAGTACCGTCTACTGTCATACAGTAGCTCTGTCATATATGACCAAGACTTGACACCGGTCAACATTTGTGTCTCACTTTCATATATACATATTCATTCATTCATTCATTCATTCATTCATTCATTCAGTAGCATGTCCTTAGCAGAACTTCGCTATCACAACAACCTTCCGGAAAACCTCTCGATCATAAGCAAGATGTACCGTGTCCAATACACCCATCTGGAGATCATCCGCCACATTCTGCACCCATCTTTTCTTTGGCCTTCCTCTTCCTCTCTTCCCTGGCATATACCCCTCCATTATTGTTCTCTACAAACTTTCGTGACATTTCAAGTGACCAAATTATTTCAATTTTCTTTGTTTTATCATCTTTAATGGCCTACCTTCTTCAATATTCTGCTCTAAGTATTGATGCATTTGTTCTTTTCTTTATCCAAGATATTCTTAGAACTCATCTATAACATTTATATTCAAAGGCATTTATATGCTGTTCAGCTTGTTTATCAAACAATGTGTTTAGGACTTTACCATTAGCCATGAGAAATTTTGGAATGAGATCAACATTCCAGTCACGACCTCTGCCATACTTGTCTCCAACGGGTGGTTTCCCAAAATGCTGGAACACCTACAATAATAAATAGAATATTAGCAACAATAATTCTATAATCAAATATTTCATTGATCAAGTGTCACGGCCACAATGAAGGTTGGTTGCAGTTAATCTCTCTCTCTCTCTCTCTCTCTCTCTCTCTCTCTCTCTCTCTCTCTCTCTCTCTCTCTCTCTCTCTCTCTCTCTCTCTCTCATGTTGCACACTTCTGACAGGTTTTTGTTTATCCATCTCATGATATTATCTTCCTACTTATATTGTTGTCAACATTTCACTCATCTGCCTTCAACTTTTCCCTTCAGTTTGGTTTTATCACTTTTAATATGGCTAAAATATTTAACCTCTTTTACATATCTTCCACCACCTCAGTTGTCATTCAGAGTAAAGGACCCTCTTTAATGCCTGTAGATATACTTGGCATATGGTGCTAACCATATATTTGTGTCGACCAATTGCCTCATGATGGGTGATGTGGAAAATATCACGGCCTTTTTTATTCCCAAACATTTCCTGGTACCTATTTTACCCAAGTGAATTTAAACAAACTACCGAATGTAAACTTGCCCATGAATCACAAACAACCAGAAAATGCTAGAGTTAATCGCTCCATCCTGTAAAGAATATGCGGCTAACTGTAACATTAACCTTGATAGAGTTTCGAACACATGGCCATCAGGCAAGCGTGCTATCCACAACACTACCCCAGTTCCCCAATTCAATAAAACTAACATTTAATTGTAAAATAAAGAAAAAAATTATACATCATGTTCTGGTACTCAATGTGAATATTTACAGACAATAACAATCTTTACCTTAAATGGCACTGATCTTCAAGAAATGACAGCTAAGTGGCTTTTGGATAAAAATACCAAGCAACAATATTTGCAACATTTTCTTTATTAAGATAAAATATCTGTTGCTTCATGAAGGATTAGAACCTGTCACCTGATATATGAGATGACTCCTCTGCCACTCTCTCATCGCAGTATTATAAATCTACAAGATATGTATCTCTTTCATCTTAACTGTACATATTTAATAATAATAATAATAATAATAATAATAATAATATCCTCCTCCTTCATGGGTTGATGTGCCCTTTGAAAAGGAAGCGCATAGTCACACAGCCTTTCTCTTTGCCTTTGACTGTTAGTCTCTTATCACCGATTTCAAGGTGATTACTTACAGTGCATCTCCAACCATTACGGTCAGACGCCATTTCATCTGAGGTTGTTATGTCTGTAAGCAATAATTTTTTTTTCATATATCTGTGAATCGTAGCTGTGGACTGCCAATAGTTCTGCCACCAAATAAATGTTTATTGAGAGGAACAAATTGTATTTAGATTAGAAAGCTCATTCACCTGGTCTAAGGGAGTCAGAGATGCACTCTCTCCGCCATAGTAAGTATTCCTATCTATATGAAGCACTTTCTTCCCAGACACAGACAGCATTCCACTGAGAATGCATTCCTGCAATAAAATTAGGAAAACTACCTTGTATTCTTAGACTACAAGCATAACATACGTGTATACTATCAAACAAACAAACATAAAATATTGACTGATGTGTATGCCATGAAACAAACATAAATACACAAACAGGTGTGTATTAGTAAGTAACGTACAAGGGACCCATCTTACATACCTTGAGGCATATTGGGCACAGGGCACTAGCCTCATATTTTTATAGACCAATCAGCTGTTGAGGGGAGGTCAAGATCACGCAGGCAGCTTTATCTTCCAAGACACTTCATGATACCCATTTTAGACTGATCAGTCTGGGAACCCAGTCAATTCTACACATCCACCTTGATGAGGTTTCAAACACAAGACTACTGTGTCGGCAGCAAGCATACTAGCCACTGGTCTAGCACAGCTCAAGTGTGTATCCTAACTAACAAACACTTACTTCAACAAGATTTGCAAATACCTTGACAGATTTACTACAAGTGCTAATACAAGATCACATGTGACCACAAGGTGGTGTAAAGGAAATTCAGTGTTCAATTTGGTCTTAAGCACCTCACCTAAGTTCATTGGTTACATGATACATCTCATATACTTGTTTTTAACTCTTTCTATTTTGGTGAACTGCTACTTTGAAGTAATAAAGACCTGATCAGAAGAAGTTGAAATAATAGTTTTTTTTGTGGTAAGTAAGAACTGCCTGGGTAAAGAGTTGAATAAGTAGATATGGCACAATAATTTAATATGCACAACTGTCTCAGGCAGAAAATAGTTAATAATAATATCAACAGCAATTCTTTCTTAATAATTAAAAAAAAAAATCGCTTAAAAGTCGACAGGGTCGACTTCATTGCACCGGGTTTTATCCCATATGGCTCGGTCTCTTTCCACAGCACAGAAAGTGTCGCACAAAGCACGAACTCCATAGTTCTAGTGACGAGTCACAGGTGACTTCGAAAAATGTCACTCATGAACCGAAGGACACAGCACGGAATCGTACCCACAACCTTCGGAGCCCGAGTTAAACGGCTTGACCACTTCGCCATGGATCTATTTCACTCTCTATTTACTCTTGATAAAGATCTTGCTTTTATTGTTATCGTTGTCTGTTTTAACAGCATGTTTAAACAATGATAATGTTATAGTTTGGTGTAATACTACGATCAACAGTGTTAGCTCCTTGAAGATGGATTCACTCAAAGCTTGTTCTTGTAGATGTACATTGCCACATAACGGAACACGTGCCACCAAGTATAAAGAAGAGACCTTACTGGATGTTCCCAGACAGTCACAAAACTGGACGACAAATATGAGAAACTAAGAAAAGGAAAACAACGTCATTGGACGGCAACGGGAGACGCTGTGAATTGTGGATTCGAAAGGATGTGTTTCTAAAAGGCTCCGTGTGAAGGTGACACCTGGAGGCGGTAATTTCGTGATGAAGCAGCTGGGAGTCCGGAGAGGAATGTATTAAAGACAACACAACAGTGGAAAGACCGGGTGCGGATACCTAGACTTTTATTTAATCAGTTGAACTGAGGATTTGGATAATTAGGCCTCAAGGGCAGCGAGCTGGACTTAGAGCTCGTAGGTAGATGTTATTTAGGTGAGCGCCGATCCTGCGTATAGGGATCAGCTCACGTTTCTACAAGAGTATATATTTTGTCCTGCGGTGGAATAAACGTACGTCTTTCGCTTGCTCGATTTGAGTCTGCCATATGTTCATGATCTGTTGGTAAGATAGAACATGTTTTGTTGTTCTGATCTGTTCTTGACGAGTTCAATTTGAGTTGCTTTAAGTGTACGGTCCCGTGGGATTTAGAGGACAGGCACTTCGAGACACATGGGGGTCGTCTCTGGACTGTTTGTTTGTCAACACAGATTCCCCGCCAATTTCCATAGCTGATCATAAAAGAAATTACGCGCCAGCGGCACATTCCACACCGCGCTACACAGAAAGAAAGAAGGAGCACATGAAAATCCGCGTCATAAAAATGCCGGAACAACAGCCGAAATAAATGAAGGGAAAGAGCATTGTGTGATAAAGTAATATCAACAGGTGAAATTAAAACATCATAAAAACTGTAAGTACGTACACAATTAATACATAATAACTCAATCATGTTCAAGAAGTGCGATCTATTAATCATATCAAGTTTGCACCAGATGCGAAAAAACATTCCACCTTATTGAACACACCACAGCGCTATGAAATATTAGAAACAACGAACATTTAGTAATAGTGTAACTTATTTAAGAACATTATTTATTTAAAGAATATACAGTTACAACTAAATATTAATAGATTATTATTACAAATAGAATTTAGTCAATTAGGTACATAGGTTACCGATTTTCCATTGACAGCGTGAGTGAAGGCAATACTCGGAATAAGAACTTCACAAGAGACGCGTGATTGGAACATTCATTGTGCATTCAATGGCCGAGCCAAGTATTTTGTTTTGTATTGTCACACTAACTTTGAACAGTATATGATTGTGTTAATAATAGTTATTCATTAGTTGATTGTTAAATTATTAATAAGTAATTGTAAATTAGTATTAATATGGTATTGGTATTAATATAAATATTGAATTCTATGATATTAATTATATACTTGCATTAACAATGTTGCTGGAATAATTAATATTATATTAGATGTATTAAGCTGCACAGAAGGAGCAAAAGAATAGATACAATCAAGCAACATTCTTAAGATATCCACAGGAAAAGGATCAATGGATTCTCAAGGCGGAAAGCGTATAAGTCACCCTACCCATGGAGATAAATTTCAGGAAAAGAAATAGATGTATGGCACCAAACAAGGACAACAAGGATCAACTACAACAAAAATGGTTACATGGAAAACCTCATTATTACCCTCGTCCTAAACTCATGGTAATACTGTGACAGCTAGAAAAGAAGAGGAAGTAGAGAGAGTAGGGAGGAGAGAGAGGAGAGAAAGAAGAGGGAATTGAGGGAATGATATAAGATAAGTGTGAAGCCTAAAAGTTCGTTCCTCAGTCGAACTCTGCCTACTACACACTACCTTTGATAGTAAAGAAAGATGAAGAGAGAGGAAGGGAGGAGAGAAAAAGAGAAGGAGAAAAAGGATGAGAGTAAGGGATACGACAGATAGAGGTTCGTGTCTCCGCGTGAGAACAATAGTTAATTACTATTGCACCATCAATGTCTCGTGGTGTATGTTATCAGGTTATAGAAGAGAGGTACAGCCTCATAAGGTCTCTAAGCTACTCTAAATTATATTACTTCAGACTGACAAGTCGAAATAAAAGGCAACTCAAACATATTTATTTTCTTCTGAACAGTAACAGAGTGACAATCTACAGCATAATCACATAAAGTAACCAGTACATGCATTGAAGACACATCTACGTATAATCGACTCCAAAAACAACACAATACTGCATGACGCCACAAGGGGGGGGGGGGGGGGGGGTAGATAATGTAATAAACTATACAACCAGATGTTAGGGAATTATTACCTACTATCACCTCCTAACCGCATGAAGAAAAGGACTAAATCTAGGAATTACACCGGCCTTTGTTTCGTAACTATCTCTCCGTAGGCTTATCAGTGGTACATGTATTCAGCCCAAACACCCATTGATCCACAGATTGATCCATCAATCCATATACCCAGGGATCTAATTCGCTCCCATCCAACTTGTTCAGCGGGTAACTGTTTACCGAGACAATGTATTCTTCTTCTGCCATCCAGTGGGTTTTATGGTCGTCCTTCTGGGTTTCATTTGTCTCTGCCCAATCAATCGCTTGTCGTGGATCCCACTTGACCTTATTGTCATATCTGACCTTTAGTCTCCTGCGTGGTTCCAACCGCAGTGTTCCTGGCTATGGTCGTCCTGTTTGACGTTTAGCCATCTACTGCAACTAACGAGCGGTCTCCTTAGCTGGCGGTCCTCTTAACTCAAGTGGCTTTCTTGCACTTTAACGACCCTCGGACTCTGCGTGTCTTTCCCTTCTTTGGCTTATCTGCCTTGGGTAGGTTCCGTTCACATGATCCTTAGTCGCTCTCACTCCTATCAGTGATTCAGACGAATTCTAGCATGAGCGCTTGTCCGTCTTCCTTCACTTCCTCCTCCTACAGATACTATACAGACTTGGGCACGGATTAGCCACAATTTCTGAAGTCCTGTTACTATGTTCCTTGGGCTGCCCCAAGAGGGCTCAGACCCCTGCCGCTCCCGGAGTCCACTATTAACTGTCCTCTCTCCTGCTCGACTCTTCTAACTGACTGGATCCTCAAGTATATATTACTATCTACGTTGGCGCTCTTTCTTGAATCACGTGACGTCGCTGTCCCTTGTCATCCAATCAGTACTTCGCGTACCCTGCTTCAATTTGCATCTTATTATTAATCTAACTACCTTCACCCCAATACGACCTTGTTTTTGAGTTCATAGTCCTTGTTTGAGTTCATGCTCCTTGAAGTAGATTTCTCAGCTCAAGCACGTTCCCACTGCCATAAATCTGCCAGCCCACGGTACCCATTTTGGTCTCTAGACAACTTTCGTTTATCTCTGATTCTCGTATGCACCTATAAACTATGTGGCCTGTTTTGTTTTCTGACAGCTCTAACCTAAAGTATACATTACATCTGGCATTCCCCGACCCTGAGAAAGCTACAGAACAACGACAGTTGAGGTAGAGTTTTAGGAAACCGAAACAATTCGGGTTCAGAGCTTGACCTTTCAAGCTGTTTAAAAATATCTTGGCCGATGAACTTAGATACTTCCAAATTCCCCTACTGGTTTTGGTGTCATCAATATCTAGTGCCTTGTCGTCCCATTTTGTGACGCATCAGGCGTTCACATATTCCCCTCCTACTCTTCGACGGACCCACGTCGAACAAGAGATATCTATACTCTTGGTATGCTAAGCAAGGCCTTGTCTAAATCTGGGATTAATTACGTAAACAATAAGTCAATGGGACTTCATCATTGGCCCCAAACCTTTCAGTGTAATTCTGCTACCCGTTATATCCCATGAACCTGATGCTTTAAGTAACAAATATCAAATATCAGTGACCAAAAATAAATCATCAGCCTCTGCCAAAATATATTACCGTATCCTATGAGTGGCGATGAGGAATATGCATTCTGTATACAAAATAAACCTGCAATTCTGACATCAACATCAACACCCAGCTCCATGGATGCAATACATAGAGGCACCAAAAATAATAAAACAATGTCAATGTAGGCATTCAGTTAATATGCCACTCCCCTGTAACAACAACAAAACGAACAATCAAATTCACTTAGGTGCTACCCACTAGGACATATGTAGTCATCCTTGAATCTGAAAAAAAACATTGTAACAATTCCTGTGACACGACAGGCAAATGCCTGGTCACCACACATAATAACACAACCAATTCTCCCCTATTCGCAAGGACACATCAGCCTGAAGCTGCAATCTTCACGATCACCACCGATGTACACAAAAACAAATCAGCCCCTACTGTAAGTACGCAATATTTAGTGGTCATAGAAACAAACCAAACATATATCATGAAACAGCTTTTGACATAAAAACAAATGTGCGCCCAGTCGTTGGACATCATGCTCAATTGTCTTGGCGCTGAAATAACTCTGAAAAAAAATGGTATGCCCTATTCTCTTGGCGCTGAAATAACTCTGGGAAAAAATGCGTGCCCAGTTCTTGGACACCCTGGCGCTAACATGTATTCTCCGACCTGCTGCTTCACAAAAAAAAACATGTACCCGTATTAACGTCTACTCGGGTAATCTCAGATTATAAATGGGCTCCTTGGCCTCCTGGCACGACGTTGAACTGTGTGATGTCACTATGACACCCAATACTACAGTTGTGTCTGCCCCGAACACCATAAAGTGAAGCCCACACAAAAATAAAAACATTCGCATACCCGACTTGACAACTTCCGCTATGGAACTAACAAGGGAGCTAACTGCTCCACAACAGTTGATCCTATCAAGTAGTCATATTCATTTAAACAACAAAATAACATGTTTCTAACTACATTCATGAACCTGTAAAACAAACAAAGGATGGCTAAACGCTACTACCCATATGGCCCTCCGACCAAAATGTCATTCAATAATGAATCAACACCACAGCACGAATGTTTAACTAATTATTTAACTACTGTTCATTGTCACGCTGGAATAAATGTATAAAGCATATGTTTCTGCTTGCGGGTGCTCTCTGGATTCCGTTTTCTTCTTCACTGAATTTCTACGATTGTTTCTTTGTGTCTATTCTATATGCACGGGCAGAAATATAGGGCGTCGCTTGTCATTCACTGCCCAACACTGTTAACATGTCTAATTCTGGTATCTTGAAACTTGAACACGCCGGTACGATGAATTCCACCTCTGTTCCCGCTTCTAAAATAAAGGGATTTTCTAACTACCACGAATTACACTGTCATTTGTCTCTTCACAACAGCCATAATAAACTCACTAAATAAAACACAGGGGAATATCCCCTCTTGATGATCTAATTGTTCATGCGTGAATTTCTGGTATGCACATGTGCCATTGTTAACGTTTGGCACAGCCCGTCTCGCTCTGTTCTCTTCTGCAGAAGGAAAAAGGGGGGGGGGAGTTGAAACATATTGTCCTGATGGTTTCAGAGGTTGCCACTGCCGCCAGGCAAACAGCTGCCTTCCCGACAAACTAACTGACATCCGTCCCACAGCCACAGGTTTGGATTGCTCTGCATGTCAGGTGTAGGAATTGTTCTTATACTTTGCATGGCTCTGGGTTTCACTTGCCATACCCTGTCGTCAATCATGACTCTACTTCCTGGACGAAGAGTGGGTGGCCTTGGTATAACGGTGGGGTATTTTATTGTGATACCCTTCAATCAGTGAGTTAGTCTTTAACGTGCACTGAAAAGAGGAACTTGTCCTTTAACGATAACAAGATAAGACCACCCTTACGTTGACTTCCTCTGCTCAGCTGTTGTCTGAGCTCATTTCGGACAGATTCCGCTGCGCTGACACTCCTTCTGAGTTGGCTATCCCTGGGTATTTTGTTGTAGTGGGTTTTCCTGTATTCTTGTAGCAAGGTGGTTATGGCCGGTGTACTTTACACAAGAGTTTCTAACTGACCAGACTTAGTAGAAACCTCGCTGACAGATAGATCAGACAATTTACCAACCAGCTATGAGATAAGTAGCCTAGTAAAGGAACACTTACTGAGACAACTATCGAGCAGGCAATCACGAACTACTGACTGTAAGCGACAAATCTATGTATACGATCTCACTATGTAGTAGAACCTGACACCGCCGAGACAAAGGTCACATGGAATCTCCTGGGAGCTCCCGGACTAAGCTGGAAGGTCCCAGAAAATTCTGGAAACATATCCTTGCCAGACGACGCCATTTTTGTGACGCATCAGGCGTTCACAATACCTAGAGTTAGGACACACTTGTCTATTATGACAAGGTAGGGACTAATATGTGTATTAGTTGGTCTGATTGCCCATGATCAGCCACACGACGTCCAACGGAGGGTTTGGACAGGTGGGCGTGCCCGTTATGTAGCTTTATTTTTTTTAAGGGGATAAAACCAAGTGCTATTCAGTTGTAGTTAAAAATTGTTGTGATAGTCGTACGGATATACAGATATAAAGGAAAAAATTATAAATAATTTTTTTATCTAGGGAGGGGGCATTATGCCACATAACGGAACACGCGCCACCAAGTATAAAGAAGAGACCTTACTGGATTTTCCCAGACAGTCACAAAACTGGACGACAAATATGAGAAACTAAGAAAAGGAAAACAACGTCATTGGACAGCAACGGGAGACGCTGTGAATTGTGGATTCGAAAGGATGTGTTTCTAAAAGGCTCCGTGTGAAGGTGACACCTGGAGGCGGTAATTTCGTGATGAAGCAGCTGGGAGTCCGGAGAGGAATGTATTAAAGACAACACAACAGTGGAAAGACCGGGTGCGGATACCTAGACTTTTATTTAATCAGTTGAACTGAGGATTTGGATAATTAGGCCTCAAGGGCAGCGAGCTGGACTTAGAGCTCGTAGGTAGATGTTATTTAGGTGAGCGCCGATCCTGCGTATAGGGATCAGCTCACGTTTCTACAAGAGTATATATTTTGTCCTGCGGCGGAATAAACGTACGTCTTTCGCTTGCTCGATTTGAGTCTGCCATATGTTCATGATCTGTTGGTAAGATAGAACATGTTTTGTTGTTCTGATCTGTTCTTGACAAGTTCAATTTGAGTTGCTTTAAGTGTACGGTCCCGTGGGATTTAGAGGACAGGCACTTCGAGACATACATCTTCTGTTAAAAAACCTGTAGCAGATCTGACTTATATATATTTTATGTTTAATGGATCAGAGGCTGATTTATTTCATTCCATCCAACAAGGTGCAGAATGACATTGAGGTATGACATCTGCCTGTGACTTAAGTAGACTTGCATAGAGAGATACAACATCTGTCTCTGACTTGACTTGGCATAACGAGGTACAACATCTGCCTCTGACTTAAGTAGACTGCGCATAGCGAGGTACAACATCTGCCTCTGACTTAAGTAGACTTGGCATATTGATGTTCAACATCCGTCTCTGACTTGAGTAGACTGGGCATAGAGAAGTACATCATCCTCTGACTTAAGTAGACTTGCCATACTGAGGTTCAACACGTCTCTGACTAAAGTATACTGAGCATAGAGAAGTACATCTGCCTCTGACTTAAGTAGGCTTGGCATAGAGAAGTACAACATCTGTCTCCGACTAAAGTAGACTGGGCATAGAGAAGTACATCTGTCTCTGACTAAAGTAGACTGGGCATAGAAAAGTACATCTGCCTCTGACTTAAGTAGGCTTGGCATAGAGAAGTACAACATCTGTCTCTGACTAAAGTAGACTGGGCATAGAGAAGTACATCTGCCTCTGACTTAAGTAGACTTGCCATACTGAGGTTCAACATCTGTCTCTGACTAAAGTAGACTGGGCATAGAGAAGTACATCTGCCTCTGACTTAAGTAGGCTTGCCATACTGAAGTTCAACATCTGTCTCTGACTAAAGTAGGCTAGGCATAGAGAAGTACATCTGCCTCTGACTTAAGTAGACTTGGCATAGAGAAGTACATCTGTCTCTGACTTTAGACTGGGCATAGAGAAGTACAACATCTGTCTCTGACTTTAGTAGACTGGTAATGAATGATGCTATGGATTTTTACAAATAAGAAACTCAATTCCTGATCCTAGAGTAGTGTATTGGACATCTAGCCCTCTCGGGCAAGGATAAAATAAAATTGAGTACCACTGTGCATGTTAAAGGTCACTCTGCAGTTAAAAATCTCACAGAGTAGGCTGATTTGATTGGTTGATTGATTGATTTAGGAACCGACATCACAGCATTCAGGACATTCCAATAAGCACTCCGTCCCCATCCTCAGCAGCCAGCGAAGAGTTCCAACACTAATAGTTCCAGTAGCAATCTGATTATATGTCCGTCTCGCCTTTCCTCTGTGCGTCGATCGTCGGCCAGATCCCCTTGTCACACCTCGCTGCCTCATTCTTACCAGACTATGGTGATCCATTTGCTCCTCCGAGGTACAGAGTAGGCTGAATAGGCCACTGCTCAAACTAAATGTCAAAATAAGAAAACCAACCCACAAAGAAGAATGTTTATAGCTTCTGTTGTTCTAATTTATAAATATTTTGATACAAAGTGCTATAACAGTTTGTGTTGATCATTAGGAAGAGATTGCAGCACTTGTGGAGGTATCTGAGTGTGCAATAAAAGAAATAATAATAATACACATTAAAATATGACAACCTTATAAACCCAAGGTATGGCTGAGCGTGGGTGTTAGTTTTGCTCTACTAACCCACCCCAAGACCCACTATCTTAAGCTATCCCATGCAGGTCTGACCACGTCCTTCCCATGCTGTTCATTTCTATTTCTACTTATCTTCTCCAAGAGTTTCATGTGCTACCAGATGATGTTCAGAATTGTATGGGGATTATTCGGGCAAGGAAAGTGTGAGCAAGGGAAATGGCCACCCCCACCACATTATGTCATTGTCTTGAAAATGTGAATGTCCAACATTTCACATTCCAGCAGTGAATCTCAGCCATGGAACTAACTTTTTTAAAATACATGTATTATTTTCTTTTATATCTTGCATAAAGCACAGCAATAGCAAGTGATAATTAAATTATATACAACTGGACAAGTTTATTTCATTATTGAATAATGATTATTCAAATCTGCCAGGGGTATGGCATGGCATTGTTCCATTGTGGCTTGTTACAATATGTGAATATGAATATGTCAATATGTGAATATGAATATATGTCAATATGTGAATATGAATATGAATATGAGGGCAGGACCTAACTGAATAAATAAATGCAGTGCATGTACAGCTGTGACAAAGTGTTGAAGTAGTATTTCATCAAATACTATTATAGCTTTCATTTGTTGTTTTATTACTATTGACGAAAAGTACCGCAGCCTCGCCAGTCCGGCACACCCCCGGCTACTTGCTGACAATGGATGGATTTATGTTATTCAACAATGGGCAGCCATTTCACATACACATCTTTCTTATGCTGCGGATGATTAAGGAAGACTTCTGATAAATACAACATTCTCCGCAATCAATTCAATCAAAGTACGGCCTTACTAACAGTTTACATTGAGCAATAAAAACATTAACAATCAATAAACTGCAAGCTAAATTACTTGAGATCATATCCAGCAGAAAAAAATGCTGGTGATCATTTCATTATATTTTATGATGACCAGATCACGATCGATCCGGTGCATACCGCAGCATACTTAACCACTTGACGCCAATAATCTGCGAAATATACACGCTAAATTGTTGGGAAAACACTAAAATATAAGTAAACAACACATTACTTTGAGCCCTGTGCCCATAACAATGGCATCGTATGTTTCATCCATGACTGGTTGGCAACAATTGGAATCTGCAGATGATGGTTACACCCACTAGGCAGTCTACGCCGGGCAGCCCGGAACATCAACAAGATGTCCCCTCCTGCCACAACGCGTAGTAATACACGCAATTTCACGAAAAGTGCCGAACGAAAGCCGACTGAATTTGCTGTACACTATATTCTTTCATGTTTAATCATTATCAATGTCACTAAATGAGAAATTAAGTTGATGGAATTGCAGTAAGGCTGTAAAAATGCTATGAGCAAATTAATGAGAAGGGGAATTGATAAGCTTTAAAAGAACAAAAACAAAATACCAGTAACGAAATGTATGTTGCGGTTAGTTAGTCTCACACATACGTATAATAAAGACACTGACAGATACAATACAAAACGAACTGTATAAATTGATTACTTTAGTTGACGGATCAATATCATGACACACGAGTGTAACCCATAAGTGCTCCGTTCTACTCCTAACTCACGCCTGAATCCGGAGAAACTCAGCTCAGTGCACGAACTCCGTAGCAACGGCGAGGATGCTGAAATACTTTGGGTAGATTTTTAACTCACAATTTTGCCCGGGCAGCTCCGTTAGGCTGCTCTTTTTCGATTTCCAACTGCCAATATATGTTTGTTTTTGTTTTTTTTTACGTGCGCAACAATACACACGGGCGTCCGATCTAATTACCCAGAGGCCAGGGGGAATTTTGTTACTAGAAGTCCACGTGAAAAATTCCGGTCCTCACCCGGGACCTCCAGCACTCGAGGCGGACACCATACCTCGAGACCACTCAGCCTCTCACTGTATAAATGATGAAAACTACAAAGGCGAGACAGAAAATAGAACGTAACAGTAGAGACTGACGACTATGACATGACTTCATGACTCCTGGCTTTTGGTGCTTTAACGCAGATGCTGATAGTGTTATTTGTTTCACGGCTGTTTAAACATCCCATACAGATTTTTCATTATCTTCATATCTTCCTCTGTCTCTTGCCTAGTTGTTGTTTGTCCATCAAGAATGATGATGACCATTCATTTCATCCTGTGGGGTTGAAGGTCTTGCCTAGTATGTTCACACCTAAGGCTATTTTACCTTCTCCGTTTCTTCTGTTCGTTAATGTCACTTGGCGTTTCTTTATGGTGTAAAAAGCGATCTAGTAACTTGTTTAACTATCCGGGCTATTCTGCTAAAATACAAAAATAAATTACATCCTCAGATTCCCCATATTTGCATTAAACATTGTCCGGCATTCGTATTCGTAAAAAGTCTCACACAACTGTTTAGTAGCCAGTTAATGTTTGCTACATTGTTACATATTTATAAGAACACTTTAGGGAAATTGATACCGAACTGTGCTGATGTCATGAGTACGGTCGGGCGCGGTTTCGACGCCTGCTCTTCACTTTGCAAAAGTGACGGAAAGATTGGCCGCCTATTCTTCCGTGCATTCAGGCCTACAAATATGTTAGCGTCATCACATTACAGACATCTGATCTAGCAGAAAACTGCTTCGGGGCTGTTTTAAATGATTATTACATATTTTCATAGCGTAGCCGGCTTGTGTGGTCGATCATTTCACTTCACAACTCTCACGCTCTTGTGTCATTGTCGTTCTCTACGTTTCTATTATCCTTTCTTACCAAACTTTCTTATTTTTTTATCTTTTCCAGTTTTTATCCCTCTTATGAGATGACGAAATACTGTTTGTGGTTTCCCTTAAGTTTATTGTGAGTTTTCTTTCTGCCTTGAACCTTTTTAAACATCTGTATTAATAAATATCGCGGATGTCAGCTGTATTGTTGTATTTCTCTACATGCTATCGCATGGGTATTCCGCGTATAACCTCACAGTGCATGATAGTGATAGCTTAGAGGCTTCGTATGGCGCTAACAAGTAAAGATCGTCTTCAAATGCATTTGATAGGGGAGCTGAGTGGTCTCAGGGTATGGTGTCCGCCTCGAGTGCTGGAGGCCCCGGGTTCAAGCCCCGGTAAGGACCGGGATTTTTTCACGTGGACTTCAAATAATAAAATTTCCCCCGGTCTCTTTATAGTGAGATCGGACACCCGTGTGTATTGTTGCGCACGTAAAAAATCCCTTGGCAGTTGGACATCGAAAAAGAGTAGCCTAACGGCGCTGCCCGGGCAAAATTTCGAGTTAAAAATCTACCCAAAGTATTTCAGGATCCCCGGTGCTACGGAGTTCGTGCACTGATCTGAGTTTCTCAGGACTCAGCCTTGAGTTAGGAGTAGAACGGAGCACTTATGAGTTACACCCGTGTGACGTGATGTTGAACCGTCGACTAAACTAAACTTCAAATGTATTTGATCATGGCAAAATACTGTGTGAGCAGATTACTTCCGCCCTTCACATATTCCAATTCCAATTCCAATTTCCAAAACAAAAATTCCAAATTCGGCCTCGTTCAACCTGCGTTTTTCAGCTGTGGTTATTGTTGAGGTCAGTGGTTTTTGTGGGTTCATTCACCCTAATTCTTGTCTTGTGACTCCTATCTCGGACTGATTATGTTGGTTAGTGTCTGGGGGGGGGGGGGGGGGGGGGGTCGTTTGGCGGCTATCCTTTGTGCTTGTCTGCTCTTGTGGTTCTTTTTGTTGGTGCAGGCTCCTGGCTCGTCTGGCTTGACTGGTTGCAGTCCTTAAAAGAACTTTTTATTTGGTATTTTTGCCTCCATTTCTGTGTAGTGCCTATAGAAGCTTTTCAAAGTTATTTACCTCCTTGCGCTAGTTTTTCACTTTCGCGTTTAAGTTCTTGTTGTCTTTCGATTGCTTCCTCTGTGGTCAGCCATGGGATGATCTCTTCGTCCTCTATACAGTACTCGATGCCGGTATCATAGTCATAGTGTATTTCAGGGTATTCTGTTGGTTTTCCCCTGGGTTTCTTCACCTTCTTTCCTTTTGCTTCCTGTCTCCTTATGTATTCCTCGTGCCTGAGTACCTCTTGCTTTGCCCGTTTCTTTTCTGCTTCTATGCTTCCAATTCCTCCAAGGTAGGTTCCCTTGTAAACCACTTCATGGCGTCGAAAGGTTCCTCATCTTGTCTTTCTTCGGCTGTCTTTCATTTCAGCTTTTAGCCGCTCTCTCTCCGCTTTTATGGTGGTAGCGTTTCTTCATTTTCTTGCTTCAACGCGGCCATCTATTCCACTTCTTGCTTCATGTTTTGCTGGATCTCCTTTATTTCCGCCAGTAGATTCTCGTCGGGTTAGGCGTCAGCAGTGCCTTGACTTGTTTCTTTAAAAGGCTCGTAAATAGTTCTTTGGGTAGTATGATAATCCTTATGCTTACAAATTCATTGAATTTGTGGGTGGTGATTTAGAAGTTATTTTGATAGAAATAATAGCAGTATTAGTAACAATGAAAGTAGTGATAATTGTGTAGATGAGCATACAAATCTTGCTTACATGTGTAAATATTAGTCTGTGTGTGAACTTGTATTTTTTGAAGTCGTAATTTGATACACTGCATGAAAACTGAGCTGCCATAGTAATGTATTTCTGAATTGGTCAGGAATTTCTGTTTGGTCAGGACCCAATTTTTGTTTGGTAGCGAAAGAGTCGATCTGGCTTTGATCCTTCACATATTTTAATGGAGAAATATATGTGTGTACCCAGCTCTGTGACGAAGAACTTACGCACCCAATTCGTAATCCCACATACCGCGTTCGAAACACAGCTGTGGGCGATTTGGCAGCAGACCGCCTTGTGTTGGTTTTCATTCACTAGAAGGGCGCCGGTCGTTCAGAAAGCAGTGCAAACTACTGAATGTAAACGTGCCAAGAAATCAAAACAGCCAAAAAAAAATGCTGGGGTTGACTGCGACGTCCTGTTTATTGGCACCTTGCTGTCTTGACAGACGATAGTTTGTGACATTGTGCTGTAATAAACAATAACTACAACCCATGGTGGTAGCGAATGAGACTGATCAGATCAATTTGCGCTGAAGAAGACAGATGTTTGTCCACAATGAATACATGTGAACATATCGTCATTTTCGCCATCACGAACCATCTTACGTCAGATGCGCTCAGTGTGTTACCTATCTGCAACCATGTTCTCCTTTGTCTTTATTCCATTTATTACAATTGCTCTCCATGCAACACGGTCAGCGATGACTTGCTCCCAATGTGCATTATCAATGCCTGTATCAATCATGTCCCGCTTACACACATCTTTGTTTCGTAGTAGAGGCCGGCCCTATGATCTTTACCAATCTGTAATTCGCCAAAGAAGATGTCCTTTGATATTCTATCATCATCCATCCTCCTAACGTGTCCTATCCATTTAAGTTTACGAAGACTGAGCATGAAACAAACCGTCACACAACCTGATCTTTCCAAATACTTCAGTATTTGTGATTTTGTTTTGCCACTTAATAACAAGTATTCTTCGCAGACACCGCATATGAATGCTGTTTAAACGTTTCTCTTGGTGTGATTGAGTTGACCAGGCTTCACTGTCAAAAAGAATTGTACTAAGGATACATGCTTGATAGACAAGGATTTTTGTTTTGGCAGTAAGCTTCTTGTTCTTCCACTCTTTTTGTTAACCTGTTCAATGTTGTTGCTGCCTTACCAATCCTGATGTTGATTTCCTGATCTAAGGATAATTTGCTATTTACCTCTGATCCGAGATATGTAAAATGGTCTACTATCTCCAGTTCGGCGTCGTCAGTAAAGATTGATGGTATTCCATGTGCACCTTGTGGCATAATCTGTGTCTTCTTTATGCTAATTGTTAAACCAAATTCAGAACAAGCATTGGAGAATGCAGATATTTCTTCCCCCCCCCCCCCCCCCCCCCCCGCATATCCTATTACAGGACATCGCTGTCAACACTAGCATTTTACCGCTGCTGCTGATTTCTTGGCAAGATTACGCTCAGTAGTTTGCCATTTCTTTCTGAGCAGCCTGCTCACATATCCCGTAAGTAACGGGTGTTGCGAGAACAGCTACAGATTCTCGCACAGCTGCGTTTGCTCACGTGGATAAACGTTTGCTCAGTGGAATGCTGTCTGTGTCTGGGAAGAAAGTGCTTCATCTAGATTAGAAGTCGCTAACCCCTAGTTGTAATTTTTCCTTAGAGCGGGTCGTAATTGCAGCATCATCTGCTAACAGCAACTCTCTGATCAGTACCCTCCTAATTTTGGTCTTGGCCTTCAATCTCTGAGCGTTGTAGAGGCCGCCATCTGAGCATGAGTGAATGTATATATCACTATCCTGATCACGAAAGGCATATTTCAGTAGAAGTGAAAAGTATATTCCAAAGAGGGTAGGGGCAACCTTGATTAACTCCACTCTTGATTTCAAATTCTTCTGAAGTTGCACCATCAAACTTGATTATACCATTCATGCCTGTGTGGAACGATTCCACAATAGACAGAAGAGTTAATGGGCAGCCAATATTCTTTAGTGGCTAGAATAGACCCTCACGGCAAACCAAATCAAATGCCTTTGTGAGGTCGATGAAGGCAACAGTGGTTGATTCTGTTCACGTCATTTTTCTTGCATTTGTCGCAATGAGAATATCATATCAATGGTAGACCGGTTCCGCGGAAAGCCACACTGTGATTCGGGGTAGACTTGATCTCCAAGGACTTGAAGTCTGCGCAGAACAATTCTGGCAAATACTTTCCAAACAACACACAGAAGTATAGTTGTTACAGTCGCTCCTGTCCCCCTTGTTCTTGTACAGTGTTATGATGCTTGAATCTTTGAAATCCTATGGGACTTGTCCTTCTCGCCAGTATAGCTCTATTAGCTGGTGGATCTGTAGATTCAGTGTAAAGGATATGCAACTAACTTAACTAACCCAATTTAGAAGTTTCGTTTGTCCTCAGAACTGTCTGTCTAGGGCAGTGGTTCTCAAAAAGTGGAGAATTCCCCCACCCACCCCACCCCACCAGTGAGAAATTTTAGGGTTTCCAGTGGGGGGAATTAAGATTATGTCAAGATCGCGTCAATACAAGAACCGATTACTTGATATTGTTTCCCCGTTCATACTTTACAGTTCTGTTCTTCTTCTTCTTCTTCTTCTTCTTCTTCTTCTTCTTCTTCTTCTTCTTCTTCTTCTTCTTCTTCAGCGTTCCGAGCCATTGAGGTTCTTTGCTGCAGATACAATCTGTCTCCATTCGTCTCTCTGGTTGGCCTTCTCTTGCCAGTCGTTGATTCCAAGTACTTGTAGGTCTGTATATATATTATCTCTCCACCGTCTTCTTGGTCTACCTCGGGGTCTACGGTCATTTATTTCCTGAGTGTAAGCGAGTTTTGTTTCCCAATATCTTCCATTCTTTCTATATGCCCTAGCCATTGTAGTCTATTAGCCTTCATGATACCAGTGATTAGCGGGGACTTAAACAGATCATAAATGTCTTTGTTACTTTTTCTTTTCCACTCTCCACTTTGTGTATCCGTACTTCTTGCCCTTCTGAAATTCATTTTATAACGTAAGTAGGCCTGCAAATCACTTTTTATGGAGACGTTTAGACTTGTTCTAGTATGTGTTATTAAATGTAGCTTCCATTTTTACGTACACTATGTAAAAAAAAAGGGGGGGGGGGGATTTATAGGGAGGAAATACGAAAGGGGGAAAATGACGTTCTGAAAATATGGTGAAAGGGGGCATGGGCTAAAAAAAGGTTGAGAACCTCTGGTCTAGGGAAATCCCTACTCCACTGGGAAATGAAGCGGTTGCCGTGGCCATAATCTAAGGTACATAATGTTACATTTTCTTACTTCTGTGAGTGTTTATCAATACCTGAACATTTATATACTATACAACTTCAATAATCTCCGGGATTATCGATAATGAGTATTTCTACATAATGCGACACACTAGATAGTAGTAATAAAAAATAAACAAGTGTGTTTACCATAGATATTTAATCGTTGTGTTTTATGTTGTGATTTCTAATGCCTACAGTTTTCCCGATTTGTGAAGGGTTATTAATGACAAAGAATGAATGTTGTTGTTTTGCGGACAAAGGTGCTTGGCAATGGTCCTTTATTTTACCTACTGTTGCGGTTAAATGGGAAAATTCTTCAACAAGTGAATCAATACCAACTATCTAGGAACAGTCATAACGTCTAGTGGAAGGTGCCTTGTCGAGATTAAAACAAAAATCGTTAGAGCATAGGTAGCCTTTTGCAAGATTGACAAAATACTGAATATACTTGTAAATAGCTGTCAATTGCAATGAGAAAAAGAGGGTTGAAGTACTATATAGAACTTATATTGTTATGTTACATGCACGTGAAACGGATATAGTTTCTGTAGAAATGCAAATACCATGGACGGACAGAAAAACCAGTGAGCAAGCCCTACAAAATGATAACCGTAAATTGGTTTGAGGAATTAAATGAAATAAATGCAGACAGTCAATATTGTTAGGGTACATTATGAGGAGAAATAAATAGGAAAACCGTGACAACTGGCAACATTTATGGAAAAAGATCGACAGGAAGACATAGAGATCATAAATATGTGTCTGACTTGGACACGTGATATAATCGCCACGAGAACACGGGCATAATTCAAATCCCTGGTTATCGTGTGAGATGGCGAACCATGACCGCACATGTATAACAGGATGGCACATGGTAATGCAGAATATTGTAGTTATCCTTAGATAAGAGCTCAACAATTAAATAAACCAACCAGCCAAGTAAAGTAATGGATGCTTTTAGACCCTTTTTTTTATTTTGCATATTGGGAATATAGTGTTAGATCAGTATTTTTATAGACAAAGGGGCATTCGAGGGGTGATGATGTTAGTATCGAGCCGACCGCCTTCACTTCCCAAGTTATTTCTTGGCACCCATTTCAGGCTGGGACTAACAGAGAGTCCATGTCAATAGTACACATCTGTCTCGATGAGAATTCGAACCATGAGCGCTGCGCCGGAAGGCGACCGTGATAGCCCATCTAACAAATACGTCGCCAAGATCTACTGCAAGTGCTAATACTTGGGTCACATCTTCTTATTCTTTCTTTGTTTTTTTTTATCTTCTTCTTCTTCTTCTTCTCCGAGGCTTCTGTTCACCATCTCTTATTATCTTCACAGTTATATCATTGACTACCCTTTGCTAGCCTTTCTGGACTTTTCCGTGCATTTAAAGAGAGAGAGAGAGAGAGAGAGAGAGAGAGAGAGAGAGAGAGAGAGAGAGAGAGAGAGAGAGAGAGAGAGAGAGAGAGAGGGAGAGAGAGAGTGTGTGTGTGTATGTGTGTGTGTTATAAAATAAAATGCACCGAAAAGTCCAGACAGGCGAGCAAACGGTAGTAAACGACATAACTGTGAAGATAATAATATAAGTGGCACCTTGCCGTCTTGCCATCTTTGCAGACGAAAGTAGGTGAATTGGAACAGAGCTAGAATTCCAAAGCACAATTCCTGGGCATTAAATCAAAGAACATGCGTTGCCCACGCAGCATGATCCCTCTCTCGGCCTTGCCTTGTTTTCTCCAAAGGAAAGGATAACCAGTACGCCTGGAACAAGGTAGGCTGCAGATGCTGGCGGCTCAGCATCAAACTTCTAAGAGCAGTAGGTGGGTAGCGGCCAGGCCCTCACATCTGGGGGATTTGACTTAGAGGCGTTCAGCCATATCCGTCACCAGAGTGCCTTATACCAAGTGTCTGGACCGGTATTGGCGTGTACATTAATCATCGTAAGTGTCAGGACTTTAAAAAAAAGCGTGTACTACCGTCAGACTCTCCGTATGACACTGTGCGGATCTCGCGATAGGCGAGAATCGACCCGCTGGAGATATTGCTCGTCTGTTGCGAACAAATCTCAGCTTGACTGAATAAGTCAAGAAACGATACAAGTAGTGGTATTTCAATTGCGCTTGCGCTCCCACTCTCCGTGACGAAGGCCTTACAGGCGCGGTTAGTAATCCCGTATACCCGCGTTCGAAACACTGCTGTGCGCGATTTGGCAGCAGACCGCGTTGCGTTCGTTTTGCGTTGGTATCGGTGCTGGTCGGTCAGAAAGCAATGGCAAATTACTGAACGTAAACTTACCAAGAAATCACAGTGGCAGAAATGCTGGTGTTGATTGCGATGTCCTGTAAAAAGGATATGCAATATATATATATATATATATATATATATATATATATATATATATATATATATATATATATATATATATATATATATATATTACTTGGGTTAAAATATTGACTTTCACCAGCTCTCCGTTCACTAACAGCTTCTCACGGACTTGTAATATCTGCCAGTTAGTTGTTGTACTGAAACTACATTGTTTTAATAATCGTGATAAAAAAATATTAATTATTTTCTTCGGGTATTAGTGACAAGCTTTTTTTGTGTTTCTTTAAAAAAAAAAAAAATTCAGATGGCGTTGTCCATTGTGTATGCCACATTATTCTATACAGTCACATTCCTGTGGCCTCAATTCGTGTCCAAAGAGTTAACATTAAGTGCAACAGATGGTTACATATCGATTTCAACATTCCTCCTGTGTATTGGTAGTAGTATTTATGCTATAAATAGCATGGTTGTATTGTAAATAATAGTGCATACGCTTACTGACATTGTTCAAAATTGTTGCCCTAATTTTACAGAGCAGAAAAGGTTAGGAGTTAGAAAGCTTCTTTAGTAGTTTCCATGTATGTGTCCCGGGCTCTGGCAATCATAGCTCTGGTTTTGCTATTATTTAAATCTGCCTTTTATTTTCTTCTATTTGTTAAGGGTTAAAGGTGTTATCAATCTTTAAGTTTACGTTCCCTTTTGCCAAGAACTTTTATGCGTGATGTATTCCCAATGTTTTAACCTACTACTTCGTCAACAAATTTTTGCAGGCCTGGTACTCAATAGAGACTATGACCATCCATTGTTTCCTAGTTTCTTGATATCTGATATATTCTACATTATATTGGTTTCTGTCTTTATAAGCTTCAGTTTAAATTTGCTTATCAGCAGATGATGATTTACTTTTAAGTCTGCACTTCTAAAAAAACCTCGCGTCATGTAATGATGGTCTACATTTCTTGTTGATATAGATTATAGAGTTACTATTTGATAAATATGCGGCGATTTGTTAACCACAAGTGAAGAAGACGAAGTTAATTAGTTAGTTAGTCGTCAGATTATCCTGTACACCGAATCATTCAGCCCCTAAATGCACGGATCCCCTTCTCAGTGCCTCCCTCAACGTGTGGCGGTTGATGACACCAATCTGTATTGGTTGACTATTCTTCTCTGGCCCTCTGCATAGTGTTTCTGTCTGGCTTCACCTCTTGTTTTTGCAGTCTGACCAAGGTTTTAGATTCCGTCATCACTTAATTCGTTTAATTGTCCTGCGTCTCTGAGGGCATTCAGTATAATTATAATCAGTTTGGTCCGTTGTTTGTCAGTTTCCCACAGTAATCCGGGCCGCAAGCTTATCAGCTTGTTCATTTTGTTTCACACTCGCGTGACCTGGCACACAAATGAAGCTGATTTTTGTCAACCTTGACCTCCTCAAATGTCTGCCTACTGTCTTTGAGCAAACTCCGTCTCGATCTTACTGAGCAAAATAACCGAGTCACTAAGAAAGTATGCATGGGTGAAAGTCTGTATCTCCAGTCAGGTTATTGCTTCAGTTACTGCCATGACTTCCTATGTCAGACTAACTTTGTCAACGCGAAGGACGCCTTATTAAAATATTATAAACAAAATCCTCTTTTTTCACATTCATGAGAAGACCTGTTACACGTGAAAAATCGTCTTTTACATTTATATTACCCAGGCTTCGTAATTGTTTGTCATTCTGATGCTTTAATTATACAGTTATATTCTCTATCTAATTTAGATACAGAACAAAGCTATTTAGGACTCAGTGTTTGGTAGTGATTCCCAGATCTTGTTTCAGACCTAGTATTTAGGACTCAGTGTTTGGTAGTGATTCCCAGATCTTGTTTCAGACCTAGTATTTAGGACTCATTGTTTGGTAGTGATTCCCAGATCTTGTTTCAGACCTAGTATTTAGCTCATTTTGGACAGTTTATTACCCAAGTGATGAAGCCATCTAAATCTGTTTTATTAGATTAGTAAGTCCAAAGACATTTGTTGAAGTTGACTGACTGTTGTCACTCCATTGTCCCCCATTCTAAGCAGTTCTTTTCTGCTCTAAGGACATCTGAACATCTTTGTTCTTACATGCCTGGGTAATGTTTCTTGGACACCAACGTTTGCTTTTCTCCCGGTTATTGGCCTCCAGTAATTTCAGCATCAACATCATCATGTGCCATGCCAATAAGCATAGGCGGTCATGTTTCGCCATCTCACGCTATCACCAGAGTCATGGATCAGCTCAGTGTTCTTGTCTCGACCTTACTACGTGGTCAAACCATCCAGGTATTTACTTCTTTGCCTTCCCCTTGTTCTCTTCCCCTCAATCTTTCGTGTTGCCGCGAAGTTCTCCAATTTATTTCTTCTCATAATATCATGTGTCCAAAAAATTGTGACTGTCTACGTATAATTTCTCTTATCAGTTCACAGTTTACATTTATCTCTTGTAGGACTAGGTCGTTGGTTTTTCTGTCTGTCCATGGTATTCTTTGCATTTTCCTCAGCAATTTTCAGTATGAGTAAAACAATGAAAAAAGAAGTGGTATTGGTCACCTTTACAAGAATACTATCACAAGTGACAGAATGAAAGTTGTGGCTGTGGCTTTTGCCAGCATACAAATAACCAACAGACACTGATATAACCACACACAAAATATACAACAGTCATTTAACCGATGTGAATTCGTTAGCTAAGTAACTTTTGTTTGTCTTTTATGTAGTTGTACCAGTGTCTGTTTGTTGATTGTATGCTGATGAAAGCTCTGGCTGAAACGCCCATTTTAACGTTCATGATTGTGTTCTTGTAAAGCTGACTAATTCTACTTCTCACATTTGTTGATTTACTCATTTTATTTTTACAGCTTTACTGCAGTTCCACAAATTTCATTTCTCAGTATTTTCAGTAGTAGATTCCATCTCATATTGAGACCAAACCATGATAGACTACTTTTTCCTGCATATTTTCTATAATTTTCCCCTATGTCCAATTAGAAAGTTGATAATGATAAGTGATTTAAAAATAATAGTGACTGATATCTTTCTTTATGACCAGTATTTTGTGTGTGTGTGTGTGTGTGCGTATGTGTGTGTGCATATGTGTGTGTGTGTGTGTGTGCATGCGTGCATGTATGTGTGTGTGTGTGCGCGCGCGTGCATACGTGTTCTCATGTTTGCTCACTTTGAACTCAAGCATAGTCCATATATGTGTTACTACTTCTA
The DNA here is from genome assembly GCA_014155875.1 of Cepaea nemoralis. Lineage (NCBI taxonomy): Eukaryota > Metazoa > Mollusca > Gastropoda > Stylommatophora > Helicidae > Cepaea > Cepaea nemoralis. Next base: position 46,574 of record JACEFZ010010047.1, on the reverse strand, counting down.
GTGCACTGGACTGATTTTTGCGCAGTGGATTAGCTTTCCCCATTACCAGTGTCCTCGCCATCAGCGAACCTACTCTGACTTCAGAGGTACTTGAAATTTACATCCTCAAGTTAATGACGAGAAGTCAACATTTGGATCCAACTGACCTGTATAGGGGTTGAAACTACTACCTCGGGATCAGCACACCCGATGTTTAAGAACGAGTGCACTTATTCATTCAGCCATGCTTAGCGTCGACTTAAACATCACTGTTGGGATTTTCCTGGAGTCAGAGATGGGTTTATTAGTCACAAAGGGGTGAATCAGACATTGTGATTAAAGACGTTCATAAGGAAAAAGACAGACAAAATCACACAATAGAGAAAACATTTAAATACAAATTAGTAAATATAATTATACCAGGAAATTTAGTTGGAATGCCAAAGAAACAAGAAATAAATGCAATTACTCATTACAAGGCAGCTGTATTTGTTATAGTAATATGATCACACATCTTCAAGTTAAAAAAAAAACTGCTTCTTAAAATGGTGTTCATGTTGGTGTCACAACTGCACAAAAATAATAATAATAAAACATCTCACATCATTTCAAAGTAAACACACAGCACATGCAAATGCCAACACCTGTATTATCTATTGTGCTTAAAATATCAGCATGTCATTCCAGGAACATTACCACTATAGGTATTAAGAATGCCACAAAAATAGGAAAGTTTTAAGTACAAATGGAAATGAAAGCAAGAAGAGTGCAGATGAATAAATGAGTAAGATTTATTAGGACAGAACATTCAAGCAAAGCCAAAAATGCCTTGCTCTAGTTTTGAATTTACAGTGCAGATCACATAGAATAAGAAGAGGTTTGTGAGAAACTTGGACAAGATAAGAAGAACTTTTTAGAAACTTTTTAGAAAGAGTTCAAAAGTTGAGTACAATAAATTTTAAAAATGAGTACAGGAAAAGATGTGTTTCATTCATAAAAGAAGAATGTAATGACCTCAAATAGTAAAATAAATTGCTGCAATGTACATGAGAAAACAAAGTGCACTTGTGTGTGAGACCATATTTTGACAACATTAAGGAAACATTTCGTGTTTCCACAACTTTCAGTACAAGCCATTACAGATTGCCCTATACTTAAAGCAAACTGAAATGTGTAGATTTCAATAAATATTTCAGTATAGAGATTTTTTTTCTTGTTTTTGCGTTTGCTCGCCATAAGGTGAACCCACTCCGACTTCTGAGGTACTTGTAATTTACATCCCCAAGTCAAAGACAAGAAGTAAACATTTTAGTTCAACTTCTTCTTCTTCTTTCGTTCGCTTGAAATATGTCTATAACTGCAATGCTGTCTCTTGTATGAATTGAACTGTCTTTTTCAGTTCAAACAGCGGTCCATAGAGTTTATCTTCAACTGTCGTCTCTCTAGGCCAGAAGCTTTGCCTAGATATTTTGTAATTTAGGCAGTCTTAGAGTATGTGCTCTGCTGTCTGCGACGCCAATCCACATGTGCACATGGCTGATTCACCAATCTTGAATTTTGTATACATGTGGTTTACTTCAACTGACCAGTGTAAGGGTTTTACCCGCTACCTCAGCATCAGCACACCAGATGTTAAGAACAAGGGTTCTTATCTATTCAGCCATGCTGATCTCCATTACAGTGATAAAACTTGTTCTTTAAATAAAAGGTAAAAATAGAGGATTACTTTCCCTGCTTTGAGTTGTATTGGGTTTAAAGTGCTAGCCCTATATTTTCATAACCAATTAGAGCTTGATAGGTAATGAGGTCAGTAGCTTGCCAGTCACCTGCACTTCCCAAGATATTTCCTGGTACCAATTTTAGGCCGAATCTATCTGGTTTTATCATGCTGGCTCCACGGTGAAGGGGTTATGAATGCAATTCATAAGCCTGCAGGCCACCTTGCATTGGTTTCTATACAATGGTATGAGTGCCGGTCATTCAGAAAGCAATGGCAAACTACTGAACGTAAAGATGCCCAGAAATCACAAACAGCCAAACGATTCTGGGGTTGACTGCTGTCATGTAAAAGATATGCAACTAACTTTAACGATCTGGGAGTCAAGGTTAATTTAAAAATCGCGTCACTACTGAACTAACAAGCAGATGTGTTAGCCACTGTGCTACTTCCATTTCCCACTGTCCTTTAAGTTAAAGTTAGTTGCATACCCTTTACAGGACATTACAGTCAACTAGAGCACTTTTTTCTATTTGTGATTTCTTGGCATGTTTAAGTAGTTTGCCATTGCTTTCTGAACGACTGCCACTCATACTATTTTATAGAAACCAATGCAAAGCAGTCTGCTGCTAAATCAACCGCAGCTGTGTTTAGAACGCGGTGTGCGGGATTACAAACTGCGTTCATAACCCCTTCATCACAAAACCATCGCTCTTTAAGTAGCAAATTTAAATCATAATACTCATGTTCTCTTCAATATGTTGCAATTGAAACTTGGTACTTAAAGACAAATAGTTTACATACAATATGCACAAAGATATGATGATGTAAATAATTAAACTACTTGGTTGTTTCGGTGTTACTTGGTTGTTACCTTAATTTTGAACTATGGACAAGGCCTTAGGTGTGTACCAGAATATGATAAGCGTTACCAGTAGTGGGGTTTGCTCAATATTTTAAAATTAAGCTACTGTCAGAAATATAATATATTTGCATGTTACAAGGCATTATCACAGAGTACCATAAACATTAGGCTAGCTGAAATATTTCAAGTCTGTGTAATTTTTATAATCTCAGCCAGATAAAACCAGCAAAGAATTCTCCAAACAACCGTATAAAGTACCTTCACAAAAGTCAAACTTTTTGTATATCATTAATCACTTAATATATCACATATTTTGGTCCTGGAGTGCTAAACATAAGTTTTGACAGCTCATTAAAAAAGCCTGTATTCTGAATAATTAATGCAGTTTCCTTTTTTGACAACAACTAGTCATGCAGCTATTATCCTCAAGTTTTAACAATTATATTATGGAGACAGTTTAAAATACTGTGAGACTACATATGTTGTATATTCCAGTTTGAGAGATTCATTGTTTTCTGTTGAGTGACTTCTGCACTATGCACCTAATGAGATGCACCAAATTATGCAAAGCAATAAATTGTGCAACCTATTGTTTGAGTGCCGGTCTCTCTGGCCGAGGGGTTACATGACTTTCGCGTGAGAATTGGAAGCGGTTCTACCAGCGCTGGTGACTTGCTGGATACTGAGCCGGCTGCTCAGAAAGCAATGACAAACTACTGAGCGTAATTTTGCCAAGAAATCAACAATCAGCTGAAAGATGCTGATGTTGACAGCGATGTCCTGTAAAGGATACGCTAAAACTTTAAAATAAATTGTTTCAGTCTTCATGATTTAAATATTTTAAACAATGTTTGTGCTGATATGTGGTAATATACTGGTTAACTGATGCTGTCATGTCATGAATGTAGTCCATGCAATCATGTTTCAAGAGTAGATAAGAAACATCTTGTCCACAAACACAATCTTGTATACAATTAACATTAGTACCACCTTGTCTCAGCAACTCAATTGTCCCATATTATTATCTATCTTGAGTTGAGTTGAGTTAAGAACCGACATCACTGCACTCAGTACATTCCCATATGTGCCAACTATCTTAATATCCTTTGGTTAATTGCCTTCCAACCTTGTCCTGTAAGCTTCAGTAACTCACTTCCATAATCTATTGTGTATATTCTACTAAAAATTCCTTTTTATTAACTACATTCTAGTTTAATCTTCTGAGTTCTATATAGTTTAAAACTCATCTATATAGACTTATGTAAATCTTTTACCTCAATTTCCTTTGGTTAACAACCCTTCAGCCTAATCATTGACCTTCTTTGTGCCTCAACAACTTATATATAACATATCTTGTCTTGTCTTCAGCCTTAATCGCCTATATTCAAACACATCTTTAATCTAGTCAGCTGTCAATTGTGTGCCTCAGCAAATGAACCATATAGCCTTATTCATATTTTCTACCTGTGTCTCCTTTGGTCAAATGCTCTTGGATTTTGTCTTCTGCATAATTCATAAACTCATCCATTTGGTCTTGTGTTAATCTTGTATATCAATTTCCTTTGGCCAACTATCCTTCAGACTAGTCATCCCTTTTCTAACTTTCTCCAGACGCATGCAATTCATGTAACAGTTCCCAACACCCAAACTGCTTAATCACAGCTATCCTCTACATAAGCGAGCTAAATTCATTCATTCACATAAACTAACTCACATATTCCTATTCCGTTTCCCTATGTAACTTTCATCTTGGCATTTGGGATAAAGTGGTATCAATGTACAAAGACATTAAAACATACAACATAATGTTTTCAGTAAAAGTAATGCTTTGATTTTGTCTGGACAAAAAAACAAAAACACACAAATATACATACAAATCAAACATTTTACACAGTAAAATATGTATATCTCATAATTTGCAATGCAATTAAGTATTCAGAAATAATATATGTATCAACTTAAACAAATATATACACACTCGAAACATGTACATGACACAGTAAACAATACATTTACATGCCCAGGAATGTGTACATACATACATTCTGGAAATATACCACTACACATTGAGTAATGTACAGGAGCATACAAAACCCACCCAAGCATGCAGTGAAATATACAGTTACATTCTTAGCAGTGCACAAATGTTAACCTAAACATCTTTGCCTATCACTGTAAAATGATTCACTGATTTATGTGTATTCATATACAGACTGGTTGTAAAAGTTATAATTATTCTATCATAAGATTGTGGGAGCTGGGTTAGCATAATCACTAGATGCTTGCCTACCAGCCTGGTGGTCATAGATTCGAATCTGTATCGAGGCAGTTTTTTTTAAATGGACCTGGGCTCCCATGTCGACCCAGCCTAAAATGGATGCCAAAAATGTCTGGAAGCAAAGGCAGCTGTCGTAATACAGATCCCATTACCCACTGACTACCAGTAAATATTTATGAATGTGGGTCTAGCATCATATGACCCAGGCACCTCAAGGTGTGTAGAAGGGTGATCCAGTTGTTACTTTTCTATAGGATTGTGATGACTCTATTCAAAGTTTTAATCCTCCCAGACATGCTATACCAGTGAATAATGTAATTCTGTAGTATAGACAAGTCATTTTTGCTTGCCATGTTGAACACCACACAAGCAAATAATATCACATAAAACCAATATTTGATCTTTAATTGATTAAATGTCATGGGATGATTAATCATCTTAAGCAACTTCCCGTATCTGCCATGGGCTTATATATCACTGAAATATTGCAATTGCATTATAATATAATGTGTCTACTACCATATTAACAATTTTTAAGTTATAGCTGTAACACTTCCCATTTTCTATCATCCATTTTTGTTTGGTCCAAATATACTTTTTGTTTGTCACAGAATCTGTTAAGGAAAGGAAAGGTAAGTGGACTCCACTATTGGATAAGCCATTCTGGAGCAAAATATCAGAGAATTCACATAGATTAGATCACAACACACCCCACTGGCTGTGCCTTTCACTAGTCAAAATTAAATGCCATTGTTATAGTATAGTTGGCCAGAGAATCTACATTTATAGCCATATTTGAGCATAAGACACTCATTTCTCACAAAGGTTACATACATTTATCTCTTACTGTATACAACATCTGACTTCGACCTAAATGATATAGACATGTTTTCTTTCTAGCTTGAATACAGCAGAGTATGATATGCTTTATTTTTACACACTGTAAACTGTCTTCTGAGTGGCTATTACAGGATACATTAATTGTACCAACTAATGAAAGAACATAGCAGTAGAAAAACAGTACATCTTTTACAACGATGTTAACATTTTGCTCTAGAAAAGACTAACATTTTAGCTATTTTCATAGCTCTGTAGGTGTCAAGTGAATCACGGTGGCAAGCACAATGCCATCCAGCCAGGTGGTCATGGGTTTGAATTTAAAAAGAGGTGGATTTTTAAAATTGATCTGGACTCCCAAGTTGACCCAGCATAATATGGGTACCAGGAAATGTCTTGAGAAGCAACGGCAGTTGGCGTTATATTGACTACACCACCTTCAAGTGCTGATTGGTCTATACAATTATGGAGCTTGCGCCATATGCCCAGTATGCCTCAAGGCATGCAGAAAGGTTACTTTTTCCATTGTATGGATGTCCTGCACTCTGCAGCTTTGACTGTACCATTTTTCCAGATCTGAAAATCATATGTGAATATCTGTACTTTCTGTAACATCCAATAATTAAACCCATATTTCACTACTGTGACAATATTTTTTGAAAACAATGCTCTTTGCACGATTCATAATGCAAATATTACAATTTATTTCCTTTATATGAACAAATTATAAAATGCTTTAAATGAAACATGTTGGTAATATAAACAAGAAACATAATAAATGAATGTTATATTTAATTGTTAATGATTCAGAATTACAAATAAGCTACTAAAACAGAATTAATTAATGGCTGTCAAGATTTAAAAAATGAAAAATATAATATTTTTGTGTGAGAAATAAATTAGGTTGTCAATACTGGTATATTAGATAAATGTATATCAGGAGAAACGTTCACAGAAGAGGACAAAAAACATAGAAAGAAATAACAAGCCTAAACATAAATTTTACAAATCTTTGTAGTGCCTTTTTTATATAAAAAACTATCTTTCTCGTGCCATGATGATGATCCAATGACTTATGTCCTATGCAGAATTGTCCCACCCATAACAGTCTTTTGAAGTTTCTCTCCATCATAAGCCAGATGCCGTGTCCCTGTTGCTGTCATGTGTCAATTATCCATCACATATTGAAACCATTTACATTGTGATCTTCCTCTTTTCCACTTTCCCTGCATACTTCCTTCTATAATTATCCTTTCTAAATCTTCTTGTCGAAAATATTTCATTTTCCTCATGTTTGTTTCTCTTAATAACCATCTTCTTCAATATTAAGTTCTTGTTGATCTGTGTGTTTCTCCTTTTCATCTTATTAACTTTTTAACATCTTCAGTAATATTTATATTCAAAGTAGGATATATGCCTTTCAAATCATTTGGTAAATGTCCACGTTGTCCCCTAAATTTTTGCCTCAGGAAATATGCTTGTTGTTCTTAGCACTCTGATTGTTGTTGTCCTCTATATTTCAGTCCATAAAGGAGCACACTTGGAGAAATTCTTGACTGTTTAATTGCAATGAAATAATTTAGAAGAATTGCAATCCCAAAGAAATCAGGAGCCTTGGAATGTGATCAACATTAAAAAATTAGTACAATGAGTCACATCATGGAGATTTTGCTAAGAATTATCATGCAAAGAGTTAGGAAGAGAATACAACCTGAAGTAGGAGAGGAACAATATGGGTTTATAGAAGGCAAGGGTACAGTAAATGCTGTGTACATACTGAGAACAGTAATTGAACGTTCTATAGAAGCAAACAAAGATCTATATCTTTGCTTCATTGACTACACAAAGGCTTTCAATAAAGTGAAACATGTCGACATGATAAGGATGCTTGAAGATCTACAAATTGATGGAAAAGACCTTAGACTTGTAAAAACGTATATTGGAAACAACAAGCTGCCAAAAGAATTGATAATGAAGTAGGTCAATATCAGTCCATTAAGAGAGGTGTGAGACAGGGATGTGTAATGTCTCCAGATCTTTTTTCCCTGTACAGTGAAAATATTTTCAGAAATATAGAAGATATGGAAGGAATCAACATTGGGGGATGATACATCAATAACATTAGATATGCAGATGATTGCTGTCAATGAACAGGACCTGCAACATTTAGTAGATGCGGTTGTTGCACACAGTGAACAACTAAGGTTAGAATTGAATTGTAAGAAGACATAGATTATGGTCGTCCTTGGAAGGAAGAAATACCACAATGTAATATACAAGTAAATGGGCATATTCTTAAACAAGTGAATCGGTACATATATCTCGGAACTGTCATACCATCTGATGGGAGATGCCTTGAAGAGATTAAAACAAGAATTGCCATTGCGGAAGGTATCTTTTTGCAAGATGAAAAGCATACTGACGAATAAAAAGATATCAATTGAAATGAGAAAAAGAGTGTTGAAGTGCTACATAGAACCTGTAATTTTATATAGATGTGAAGCGTGGACAATGAGCAGCCAAGCTGAAAAACATCTGCTGGCTGTGGAAATGTGGTTTCTGAGGAAAATGCAAAGAATACCATGGACAGACAGAAAAACCAATGAACAAGTCCTACAAGAAACAAATGAAGATCGTAAACTGATTAGAGACATTTTACGTAGACAGTCAAAATTTTTGGGCATGTTATGAGAAGAAATTAATTAGAGAACTTGGTGGCAACTGGCAAGATCGAAGGGAAGAGACCAAGGGGAAGACCAAGAAGTAAATACCTGGATGGCTTGGCCACATGGCATGGTCGAGACAGAAACACAGAGCTGATCCACATCCCATGATGCACAGGCTCTTTTTCTGACCAGTTGAGAAAATGGCAGAGTTGATCCTAAATCCGTGCAAAGAAGCTCAAAGAGCGGGATTCAGTTTCTTTCATTTGAAGGATGTCGACCAGTGGACAATCATCGAAGAATGCAGGCAGCGTACGGTAACAAATGTGTGTCAAAGACAACAGTGACAGACTGGGCAGGAATGTTTTGGAAAGGACACCAGTTCACGTCAGATCTTCGATGGCCGGGTCAAGCGCATTTTGCTGCAACAGAAAAAACCATCGCCAAAATTGATGCAGCAGTACAGATGAATTGTTGTCGTAGCATACGTTTACTAGTGAAAGAATTTGATGTGTCAATTGGGACAAATCAAAAGGTCATTTGTAAGAAACTGCAATATCAGAAGGTGTGTTCACAGTGGGTACCACGGATGTTGACCGACCACCAAAAAGAGGAACGCATGGGATGGTGTTTGAACCGCTTGCTGCATTACAGAGTGGAGGGTGATGCATTTCTCTTCCACATAGTGGCAGGCAATGAATCATGGTGTCATCACTTTGAGCCAAGCAGCAAAAGAGAGAGCATGCAATGGAAGCATGCTGGATCACCAAAAGCCAAAAAATTCAAGTTACCGGTTTTCGCTGGTAAGGTTATGCTGAGCTCATTTTTTTACCATGAAGGGCTATTGTTGGCCAACTTTAAAGAACCTGGTGTCAACATCAACTCTACCCACTACTTGCAAACACTAGACAAGCCGCAAAAAGCCATCAAGAATAAACGACCTTGTTGCTTTCTCGCGGTGTGATTTTGTTGCATGATAATGCTCGTCCGCATGTCACAAAGATTGTGCAGGAAGCATTATCAAGAAAGAAGTGGGAAATTCTGCAACATCCAGCCTATAGTCTTGATTTGTCACCATGCAATTTTCATTTGTTCAGACTTCTAAAAAAAAGCTCTCAAGGGGCAATGATTTTACACAGATGCAGACGTAATGAACAGTGGTAAACATTTGGTTCAGTCAGCAACCACAATCCTTTTTTTGTTGACGGCATTTGCCACCTACCTAACCAATGGGATGCTTGTCTGAATGCCTACGGCATAGTGCATAATTCATTCAAAATGAATGCTTCGTTTAATTCTACCACACCTGTTAATGTTTCTTTCATGCTTTTGTAATAAAGCCATTGGAACGAGTTTCAAATGAATGTCCCTAATAGTTGAACACTTACAATGACCTGTGATCTTATGTCCTAGTAGAAACTATGATGGCACATTTTCAGTTGGATAAATGCAAACAGAAATTATTAGTATTCCATTGGGGCTCGTCCCCCTTTCTTGAATTATGTGAGGATGTGTAATTGATGAAACAGTCATAGAGTTGTTATAATCAATATCAGTAATGTAACATAAATATGAATAGTAAAATATTTTAATATTGATGATTCGGCTAACAAAATGTGGCATACTACTTTAACCAAGATGATACAATTACTGTAAATTACACCTGGTCAGAACTTAACTGTATAAATCAGCAAATATTTGTTTTTACAAGGAGTATTTGAAAAGGCAGTGGAATAAATGCCTAAGAAAGGTAACATGATTCTAAAATATGCATTTGCAAAATAATTTCTAAACAGCTGTATTCAAAACAGTAAAGAGGACATTCATGGTTATAGCATAACATCAACATTCTTCTTAAGCTGTCAATGCTCTCTGCTGTTAACATATAGCAACATTACTGAAAATACAAATTTAATAATTAGGCAAATATAACCTCAAACCTGATGGGAAAAAGCTAGGGGAAGACAAAGAGATGAAAACGTGAATGGCCTGGCCACATGGTATAACCAAACAAGAACACAGACCTGATCTGATACTCTGGTGATCGTGTGAGATGACGAACCGTGACCACTCATACTTATCAGCATGACACATGCTGAGTGGTCTCGAGGTATGGTGTCCGCCTCGAGTGCTGGAGGTCCCGGGTTCAGGCCCCGGTGAGGACCGGGACTTATTTAAAATATCCACCTGGACTTCCAGTAATAAAAATTTCCCCTGGTCTCTGGGTAGTGAGATCTGATGCCCGTGTGTATTGTTGCACACATAAAAAATCCCTTGGCAGTTGGAAATTGAAACAGAGTAGCCTAACGGCGCTGCCCGGACACAATTTTGAGTTAAAAATCTACCCAAAGTATTTCAGGATCCTCGCCGATGCAACAGAGTTCGTGCATTGAGCTGAGTTTCTCCAGACTCAGGTTTGAGTTAGGAGGAAAACGGAGCACTTATTGGTTAAACTATGTGCCGTGATGTTGATCCAACGACTAAATGACTAAATGACTAAGCATGACACATGATGATGATGATGACATTAACATAACCTTCAGTAAAATGACTTATAGGCAATTATTCACATCATATCTGTTGGATGCTTTATTTAATTAGTAATAAAATGTGGCATATTCTGTCCCACAGTCATCTATTTGTAACCCTCCTCTATTATATAATTGTAATATTTATACTGTTATTCATTGTTTTTCGTATTTTTCTATAAAACCCCCCCCAAAAATTAATAAGTCATAGTGCTACACAATTTCGACAATTTACAACTACGTTATTTCCATTTGCTTCCCTATAGTTAGTGTAGCACTAATAAGATGGCATGAAAGCTAAGAACACTGAAATAAAAAATGAAACATGAAACAAGCAAACAAAACAAGTTATTGGTAACTGAAATTAACTAATTTACATATCACATGTCTGTGACTTAGGGGGTGGCGATTGCAATTTCACAATCTCAACACAATAACTTTGAGCCACAGACAGTTTGGGAGCAGATTGCTTTGTGTTGATTTTCACAATGGTACGAGCATCAGCCGTTCAGAAAGCAGTGACAAACTACTGCACTTAAAATTTTCTAGAAAATCACAAACAGCCAATAAATTCAGGAATTGGTTGTAAAGGACATGCAACTAAATTTAACTTTTTGTATTGATTTAATTCTGAATCTATAATGTTTATAGAGGTCAGAGGTGAAGGTAATACGCTAGCAGCTGCTGCCATAGACATGTTACAAGTTAAATATTTTACTAATGCAGTGCTACAGCATTATGAGGTGGGGGTATCAATACTCTTCCTCACATTCTTTTCCTTCTTCAATCAGAGTAAAGTCAAGGACTTATTTTATAGTCAGGTACATCAAAATGATATTTTATAGTCAGGTATATTAAAATGATTCAATGACTAAGTTTTTGATTAGGTCACTGAAGTAATCACTACGCTGTTCTATACAAAAGCAACAAACAAATCAATGAAATGACAATTCGAGAGATTTTGTCTCTTGTTTTCGGGCTCTAAGAATTTTGCTTCTTCTTTGTTCACCTTAAGACGTCAATATGAATCTCTAGGAACTTTGCATGACATAAAATTATATACAAATTAAGAAAATAACTAGAGGTTCAAACACAATGGAGGATTCCATACCAGTCTCAGATGGTAGATGTGTGACAGAGATTAAGAGCAAAAGCTGCATTTATGAAAATGAAAAGTATTTTAGGCAACAAGTTACTATCACCAAATATCAGAAATAGAGTACTGAAATAATTGTGGGCCTTGTGGGCAAGGACTCGAGTTCATGGCCAGTGTGCCTTGGAAAATACAACATCGGTGGCTTGAATGAAAATGGGTAAAGGCTCTTGGAGCATTGCACCAGAAATGACCTATGTATTACAAACTCAATTTTTAAAACAAAATAGCTGCATAAGGTCACATGAAAACATCCAAGATCTGGCCATTGGCATCAGCTGGACTTCATTCGTCACACGGAGACAACATCTGAACCACATCATCATTATCTCAAAGTTACCACAGTGCTGACTGTTATACCGATCATTCTTTGGTTGTTGCAAGGGTTAGACTGAGACCAAAGAGAATCTACACAGCTAAACACAAATCTAGCCCCAAGATTAATATTATTAACACCCACGATCCTGATAAGTGCTTTTAGTTCCAACAACAACTTGAAGACGCTTTCACTGATACATCAGAAAATTGTACAGCAAGTTTAAAGTGGGGTAAAATTAAGGAAACTCTTTATAAAACAGCAGTAGGAGTTTACGACACTGTGGATCATAAGAGGCAGGACTGGTTTGCGGCAAACAGCCAGAAACTGCAGCCCTTGATTAATAAAAAAGAAGGTAGTTCTTTTAAGAAACAAAGAAAGAACAACGCATAACACTCTCAGTGAGCTGAAGCAAGCTAGGAAGGATGTGCAAAAGGCTGCCATGCAGTGTGCAAATGACTATTGGATTAAGTTATGCGAGTCCATTAAAAATGCAAGTGATTAGGGAAACATCAGAAGCATGAACGAAGGGATAAAGAAAGCCTGTGGTCCAATGATCAAAAGAAGTTCACCACTGAAAACCTTGACTAGAGAAATTATCACTGATAAGAAACAGCAGATGGATAGATGGGTAGAGCACTATTTAGAGCCTTACTCAAGTGAGACTAAGCTAGCGGATGATGCCCTCAACGCCATAGAGGCCCTGCCAACTCTTGACCACCTGGACACACTTCCCATCATAACAGAAGTGTGCTATAAATGAACTTGCATCTGGCAAGGCTCCAGGTAAGGACAGGATTTCAATAGAGGTTATCAAGAGTGGGCAAGACACACTCACTCTACAGATCCACCAGCTAATAGAGCTATGCAGGTGAGAAGGACAAGTCCCACAGGATTTTAAAGACTGAAGCATCATAACATTGTCCAAGAACAAGGGCGATCGGAGCAACTGCAACAACTATAGGGGTATTTCACTTCTGTGTATTGTTGGAAAAGTATTTGCCAGAATTGTTGTGTGCAGACTTCAAGTCCTGGGAGATCAAGTCTACCCCGAATCACAGTGTGGCTTCTGACAGAACCGGTCTACCATTGATATGATGTTCTCATTGCGACAAATGCAAGAAAAATGCCAGGCTCTCACCCTCTTTGGAATATACTTTATTTCTACTGAAATATGCCTTTCGTGATCAGGATGGTGGTATATACGTTCACTCACGCTCAGATGGAGGTATCTACAATGCTCAGAGATTGAAGATCAAGACCAAAGTTAGGAGGGTACTAATCAGAGAGTTGCTTTTTGCAGATGATGCTGCAATTACAACACACTCTGAGGAGGAATTACAGCGTCTACTATCTGCATTCTCCAATGCTTGTTCTGAATTTGGTTTAACAATTAGCAAAAACAAGACACAGATTATGTCACATGGTGCACATGGGGTACCATCAATCTTTATTGACGACGCTGAACTGGAGATAGTAGACCATTTTACATATCTAGGATTGGTAAGGCAGCAATAACAATGAAGAGGTTAACAAAAAAAGTCTGGGAGAACAGGAAGCTTACTGCCAAAACAAAAGCCCTTGTCTATCAAGCATGTGTCGTTAGTACTCTTCTTTATGGTAGTGAAACCTGGACAACTTACTCACACCAAAAGAAACATTTGAACAGCTTTCATATGTGGTGTCTGAGAAGAATACTTGGTATTAAGTGGCAAGACAAAATCACAAATACTGAAGTATTGGAAATATCAGGTTGTGTGACGGTTTGTTCCATGCTCAGTCTTCGTAGACTTAGATGGATAGGACACATTAGGAGGATGGATGATGGTAGAATACCAAAGGACAGCTCTTTTGGTGAATTACAGATGGGTAAGAGATCTCAGGGTCGGCCTCTACTATGATACAAGGATGTGTGTAAGTGGGACATGATTGACACAGGCATTGATAATGCACATTGGGAGCAGGTCAGGTCACAGCTGAATGTGTTGCACGGAGGGCAAATATCAGAAATGGAATAAAGACAAAAGAGAAAATGATTGTAGATAAGTCACACATCGAATGTGCAAGATGTAAGATGGTGCATGATGGTGGAAATGACCATGTGTTCACATGCATCCACTATGGATGAACATTTACAGCGCGAATTGACCTGATCAGTCACATTCACTACCGCCATGACTTGTAGTTATTAAGCCTTTTTGAAGCACAATGTAACAAACTATCATCTGTCAAGATGGCAAGGTGCCAATAATAATGAAAAAGAAGAAAAAATTGTTCTGGAGGAGTTTCCTGCTATTGAACTATGGTGTTATGGCACCATTACATTTTGTAGACTTGAATGCATGGAGAAATGGGTGGCTAGTCTTTCCCACACTTCTGCAGATGACAAGCATTAGATCTTGCTCATGACACTACCAGCACAGTTTCCTATCAATCACACTGGTCCCTCGCTGTATTCCAGCACAGTGTTTACTTACACATGAAATCAAGCAGTCACAGAAGTTTTGTCAACAATTATATAATTGAAGACTAAAGATGCATCAAATAGATAAATCTAGTCAGTGACCTACATCTTGATTTCTTCAGTCAGAATCAGCAAACTAGAAGTCACCAAGACCATTCTTCACTTCTAAATGTTGGTCCTGGAAGAAGACTGCATTTCTGTAACTGGCGAAGATAGTAGAGATTGCTGTAAGAAAAGTACACAACCCTTTCACACACAAAACTCATTGGATACATGATACTAGACCTACATTTTTGTTACGGTGGGTGAATTGATCAGTTTCATGACAGACCAATCTACACTCGGTGGGTGAATAGGTCAGTATCACGACAGACCAATCAACACTCGGTGGGTGAATTGATCAGTTTCATGACAGACCAATCTACACTCGGTGGGTGAATAGGTCAGTATCACGACAGACCAATCAACACTCTGTGGGTGAATTGATCAGTTTCAAGACAGACCAATCTACACTCGGTGGGTGAATTGGTCAGTTTCACAACAGACGAATCAACACTCGGTGGGTGAATTGGTCAGTTTCATCGACAGACCAATCAACACTTGGTGGGTGAATAGGTCAATTTCACGACAGACCAATCAACACTCTGTGGGTGAATAGGTTAGTATCACGACAGACCAATCTACACTCGGTGGGACAGTATCAAGCCATCCGCCTTTACTTCCCAAAATTTCCTGGTATCCATTTTAGGCTGGGTCTCCTGGCAGCCTAGGCCAACTGTAGAAAGTTTAACCTGCCTAATGTGGGTCAAACCCATGACCACTGGGCCAACAGATGAAGTAGCTGTCATGCTGAGGGCAATGTGTAGACTAAAAGGCATGAATATCACAGCTTCACTGTAATCCTTCACAATGCAACTAATATCCTTCTCATGATAAAAACAATAAACAATAAACACTTAAGTCAAACCATCAGTAGTAGAGTTACCTGAACCAGTTTCAGGGTAATATGCAGGAAAGAAAAAAGTAAAACAATAACGAGAAAGATAAGGTCAGCTATAGCAAAAAATTACATTAAAATTAATTGCCAAATGCATCAAAATGTATATTTCTCACATTATCCATACAGGAAAGCTTCATACAAGCTATATTAAAAATTGGCTGGGACAAGTATCTTTATTAGAATACACAAGAGATAATTTGCCCAGAAATATTATTTCATTCTCACAATGATAAAAATATATTAGCATTTAACTGAGACTGACTGTACACAATTAATCACTAGCAACACTATACATTATAACAACATGATATCAACAAAACAATGAGGGAGCAGTAGGGGCTATTCTCCAGCATCTTGCGGTGTCTTGTGTTGTGTAAAAGACGTCAGCTCCTGGTATATAAGCTCTGATTAAAAGGAAAAAAACAAATGACATAAACTGTGAGTACTTATGATTTATGTGAAGTTTTGAAGTATTATAACAAATAAACTACTACACAATGTGATAGCATGGTTGCCTTATAGAGTATAATATAACAATTAAACTACCACAAGATATGATAGCAAGGTTGCCTTATAGAGTATAATATAACAATTAAACTACCACAAGATGTGATAGCAAGGTTGCCTTATTGAGTATAATATAACAATTAAACTACCACACGATGTGATAGCAAGGTTGCCTTATAGAGTATAATATAACAATTAAACTACCACACGATGTGATAGCAAGGTTGCCTTATAGAGTATAATATAACAATTAAACTACCACAAGATGTGATAGCAAGGTTGCCTTATAGAGTATAATATAACAATTAAACTACCACAAGATGTGATAGCAAGGTTGCCTTATAGAGTATAATATACATTAAAAACTACCACAGATGTGATAGCAAGGTTGCCTTATAGAGTATAATATACAATTAAACTACCACAAGATGTGATAGCAAGGTTGCCTTATAAGAGTATAATATAACAATTAAACTACCACAAGATGTGATAGCAAGGTTGCCTTATAGAGTATAATATAACAATTAAACTACCACAAGATGTGATAGCAAGGTTGCCTTATAGAGTATAATATAACAATTAAACTACCACAAGATGTGATAGCAAGGTTGCCTTATAGAGTATAATATAACAATTAAACTACCACAAGATGTGATAGCAAGGTTGCCTTATAGAGTATAATATAACAATTAATCTACCACAAGATGTGATAGCAAGGTTGCCTTATAGAGTATAATATAACAATTAAACTACCACAAGATGTGATAGCAAGGTTGCCTTATAGAGTATAATATAACAATTAAACTACCACAAGATGTGATAGCAAGGTTGCCTTATAGAGTATAATATAACAATTAAACTACCACAAGATGTGATAGCAAGGTTGCCTTATAGAGTATAATATAACAATTAAAACTACCACAAGATGTGATA
The DNA here is from genome assembly GCA_014155875.1 of Cepaea nemoralis. NCBI lineage: Eukaryota > Metazoa > Mollusca > Gastropoda > Stylommatophora > Helicidae > Cepaea > Cepaea nemoralis. The sequence continues at coordinate 29,334 of JACEFZ010010047.1, read as the reverse complement.
GCAAGGTTGCCTTATAGAGTATAATATAACAATTAAACTACCACAAGATGTGATAGCAAGGTTGCCTTATAGAGTATAATATAACAATTAAACTACCACACGATGTGATAGCAAGGTTGCCTTATAGAGTATAATATAACAATTAAACTACCACAAGATGTGATAGCAAGGTTGCCTTATAGAGTATAATATAACAATTAAACTACCACAAGATGTGATAGCAAGGTTGCCTTATAGAGTATAATATAACAATTAAACTACCACAAGATGTGATAGCAAGGTTGCCTTATAGAGTATAATATAACAATTAAACTACCACAAGATGTGATAGCAAGGTTGCCTTATAGAGTATAATATAACAATTAAACTACCACAAGATGTGATAGCAAGGTTGCCTTATAGAGTATAATATAACAATTAAACTACCACAAGATGTGATAGCAAGGTTGCCTTATAGAGTATAATATAACAATTAAACTACCACACGATGTGATAGCAAGGTTGCCTTATAGAGTATAATATAACAATTAAACTACCACAAGATGTGATAGCAAGGTTGCCTTATAGAGTATAATATAACAATTAAACTACCACAAGATGTGATAGCAAGGTTGCCTTATAGAGTATAATATAACAATTAAACTACCACAAGATGTGATAGCAAGGTTGCCTTATAGAAGATGAAATTAAAAATAATTTTTTGCGGGTTCTCGCTTGCTTTGAACTCAAGTGTAGTCCACACGCATGCTACTAAGCGCTGGACTGATTTTGCACGAGGGTTAGCTTTCCCTATTATCAATGTCTCTTGCCATCAGGTGAACCCTCTCTGACTTCTGAGTTATTTGTAATTTACGCTCCCAAGTCAAGGATGGGAAGTAAATATTTAAGTCAAACTGACTGGTGTGTGAATTAATACCACAACATTGTTGTCAGTAGAAAAAGTTAAAGAATGTTAAACCTCTCAGCCATACCAACTCTATAACAAATAAATGGCATCACATTTTGGTTTCATAGTTGCCTTATAATGTGTTCAAGTAATCTTCTTCTTCTTCTTCAGCATTCCGAGCCATTGAGGTTCTTTGCTGCAAATACAATCTGTCTCCATTCGTCTCTCTGGTGGACCTTCTCTTGCCAGTCGTTGATTCCAAGTAATATAACATATAAACTACCACAAGTTGAGGTGGCATAATGGTTAGTATGTTTGCTAACTAAAACAGTGGGTTCAATTGTTAAAAGTGGCAATATCTTGTTTAGTTAGTTAGTTAGTTAGTTAGTCGACAGATCATCCTCATTGCACATCGAACCATTCAGTCCATAAGTGCTCGGATCCCCTCCTCAGCAAATCCCGCAACGTGTAGCGGCTAACGACGCCAGTTCTGTGTTGGTTTATCAATCTTCTTTGGCTTCCTGCGTAGTGTTCTTGTTTGGCCACCCCTCTTTTAATTTGCTGCTCTCGCAGTCTGGCCATTGTTGCAGATTCACAGTCATCACTTGGTTCTCGCAAAAGTCTTACTTCTCGTAGAGCATTCAGAATGTCGGCCTGGTCCATGGCGCGTCCGCCCTCCACAGTAGCCTCACCTGCGAGCTTATCAGCCCGCTCATTTCCTTGTACTCCTGCATGCCCTGGCACGAAGATGAAACTAATCTTTGCCAGCCGAGACCGCTCCAGAGGCAGCAACCATTCTCTTCGGATCGACCCCTCCTCTATCCTCTTGATCATGTTCATTGAGTCGCTAAGGAAACAAGCCCTAGTGAATGTCTGTGTCTCGAGCCATGTTATTGCTTTACTTACTGCCATGACTTCCATGGTCAGGCTACTTGTGGTTTCAGTGAAAGCACCAGAGTCCTCCTTCACAATTCTCCCTCCGGCCCAAGCTGTAAAGGCCCATGAGCTTCTCACATGTCGGACGACCGACCCATCTGTGTAGATGACCGCGTCACCGTCTAACGAATTCTCGAAAATCAACGCTTGTACTTCAGCCTCAACAGCAGCCGGATTTTCTTGTCTGCATTTTCTATCTAGTTGGATGCAAACTGAAAAGGATGTGCAGAAGTCTGTTGGCACTTGCACCCACTCCTCGCCAGGTTCTAAGTCCTCAAGTGAACACATCTGTTGAAGAATGTCTTCGGCTTGACCCATCCACGACCGTCCTCTTTTTAACCTGCTGTCCTTCACCTTCCTAATTTCACTATGCAGTTGATGCTGTGTGTTTGCGTTAATTCTGAGGTAGGCGCGTGCCCTGCAAACTTGCATTCTCTCTTCAATGGTTGGAAAATCAAGAAGGTAGCGCATCGCCCTGCATGCTGTATCTCTTGTACATTCAAGAATAATGTGCATAGCTTCATTCTGTATCCTTTCCATCCTTTCTATCTGCTTATGGCTGAGAGTCAGGATTGCCATTGCATACTCCAAAACAGACATGACCAGCCCCTCGTACAGAAGACATAGATGGCGCTGCTCACAGTTTGCTGCCGCCATCACCTGCATCGCTGCCAAACCCCGCTTGGCCTTTGTTATCACCTGGTCTATGTGCACATTATAAGCAAGGCTTCGATCAAACCGTATCCCCAGGTAATTCATTGCCTGCGTTCTTTCCACCGTCTCTGAACACAGCATTACAGTTGGTGTTGGAGTGTTGACAATATGATTATTCAACGAGAACCAAGTCACTGTTGCCTTTGTTGGGTTGACCATTGCCCCAGCTTCATCACACCAAGTACTTATGCGTTTGAGTTCGGTTTGTAGTTCCACAGCAACCTCCTCTCTATCCTTACCCTGACGATACACTAAAACATCATCGGCATATGACAATGTCCTGCCAGGTCCAGTGATCTGCTCACTGGTGATTCTCACTGTGTAGGCGTTGAACAGTACCGGAGATAATGGTGATCTTGTAAAAATATCTTGTTTGACTAGCGTTAATGAGGCTAACCCGCATCTATCAAATGGACAACATATAATTGTCAACATTTTCTTGAAACTGTCTGGCAAGGGGTGGTGGTGAGGAAGGGAGTTAGTCAAATTAACTTTATTATGTTATGACCTAATTTATGTAAAGACCTAAAACTCACAACCCTTTTGTTTCTGCCATGGTATTATCTTGTCAAAAGAAACTACTGTAACCACTTGTAGACAGTTTTTTAAAACAATACAATACACAGAATTTATCTCTGCCAATAACTTTATTCCAAGACTGCATATATTTGGGTGCATCCAGTACTTCTGTGTTATAATTCAGTTTGAAATTTAACCTAGCATCTTTATGTTATATGCCTTTATGGTAGATTCACCATCCTATTGTTTTGAATGTTTGGTATTTCCTTTGCCATATTTATGCCATGAATAGAAGCAAATCTACAAAGAACATTTACACTTAAAGTAGAATAGGAAATATTGGAAAAGTATACAAACGAGTCTTCATGTAAGTGAGCTGTACTCAAGATTCCTTCTTTTAGGCAATAATGTTCTCCACAAACATCTGACCTTTGTGTTCTTGGTAAGTTTGATCACTGAATGTTATACATGCCACTTTGCCAATCAATACAGCATCTTCTACATCTCTAGCACCCTCTGTCTGTTTCTCACAACATTTTCCATGGCCCTTTATCTCAAACTGTGATACAAAATTATGACTATCTTGTCCTGTTGTGGAGAATCAAATGTTTGTTTATGATTGTTTTGTCCTGTGAATTATGAAATTTCTTTGAGTGAATTGGCCTCTTGTAATACTTGGATACAACGATACAAGTGGGAAGTTAACATCAAAAGATGGACAAACGTCAGACTGACACAATGTACAGTCAAGGCGAGAGTCAGACAGTGTTGGAGATCTACTGCAGCCAATCTTCATTGTGATGGCACCTGATTGATTGATTGAATACTTGGATAAACTACAAACTTCATTAACTGGTGCCTCAACAGAATAGAAGGACTGAATTGGTATGACAGAATGACCCGTGTGGAGCTCATGGAGAGAACTAAACAAATACTAGTTAGTCAAAAGGTAAAGAAGACACTAGCGTTGGAAAGGAAATTTCTAGTTGTGAGCTCTCCCAGATGGTACCTTTCCAGCTCTGATCTAATAAATAAAAAAATAGTGAATGTGAAAAGTAGAATGTGAGCTGTGAAAGACTTCACAAATACTAGGTCATCCCCCCAATAATCATGTAATGATTTGCATTTTTTCACTGCTTGTTCCTCCCTCTGTGTATCAGGTTGGAGTCTGATGACACATGAAATACCTCAAAACCTGTGGAGGAAACATTACTAACCAAGGTCTTGTGCCAGCCAATCCATATGTGCTGTTCTGAATCACAACATGGTTACAATCTAAATATACCTCTTCACACACAGGAAATTCAAGTACTAATTTTGCATACCCTGCTGGATTCTGAGCTTCGAGAAAAGAAGCACAGTTCCACAAGATGATCCCTGTAGATATTGTACTTTGGTACCAGGTTGGCAGAACAGTCTCTATACCAGCTGCCTCTAATAGATGCATCTAGCCCCTTTCAGGACTGAGATGACCTGAACAACATTGGACTTAGTGGTTAAAACTCAGTCTTCCAGAGGAATGACAACCAACCAACCAACGATTCCTGGTTGAAAATGTGACCAATTTTGGAAGCAACATCTTAATAAAGACTGATAGGTTTGAGTCTGGAATAATATAGTGTGGCGAAATTGGTGTGGATTACTCACTTTCACCCCTACAGTTTTATAATTTGATAACCTGTCTGTCCTCCTGAGAAGTTTCCACTATCCACTTCAAGACCTTAGACATATTTACAGAACTAACTAACCTAACCCAAACATACAGCAAGTCAGAAGTTACAGAGGAGCTGAGTGCCACAGTGACCACTTCCTCGTTGGAGCAAAATTTAAAATAAAACTTAAGAGAGCTTTCTATACTAAATTACAAAGATTACACCCAACATATAACAGAGAAAAATTACAAGACATTACAGTCAAAGAGAAATTTACAGATGAAATAAAATGTAAACTTGAAACTCTGCAAAACCCTTCAGAGGAAAGCGTTGACCAAACTTGGTTGAACATCAAGAATACAATTCAATGTACCGCAGAAGAATGTCTCGGTGTGTTAACCACGCATAGAAAGAACAGATGGTTCAATCAAAAATGTGAAGAAGCAGTCATTAGGAAGAAGAATGCCAGACATGTATGGTTAAATGACATCAATAACATCCAAAAGGAAGAGCATTATAGAAATGAATGTAAAGAGGCTACAAAAATAGTCAGACAGCAGAAGCGAGAATATATAAGTAATATAATCAAAGATATGGAAACTAATCACCAGAAAAATGACTCCAGAAAATTTTTTAAAGAACTGAAGTCAATGAAACAAGGGCACCAACAAAACACATATGGTTTAAAAGATAAAAATGGGAATATGATAAATACCAATGAGGAAATGTGCAACACATGGAAAGAATATTTTATTGAATTACTAAATTGTGAAGCTCCAAGTAACATTTTCCCATAGGAAGAGGTTCTAACATGCGAACCACAAATTGAAGAACCTACATTTGAAGAAATCCTATATGTAATCACACGACTTAAAAACAATAAGGCAACTGGGACTGATGGAATTGCTGCTGAATTTATAAAGGCAGGTGGCCATGCATTACATCTAAAGCTATTCTTCTTCTTCTTCAGCATTCCGAGCCATTGAGGTTCTTTGCTGCAAATACAATCTGTCTCCATTCGTCTCTCTGGTGGACCTTCTCTTGCCAGTCGTTGATTCCAAGTGCTTGTAGGTCTGTATGTATATTATCTCTCCACCGCCTTCTTGGTCTACCTCGGGGTCTACGGTCATTTATTTCCTGAGTGTAAGCGAGTTTTGTTTCCCTATTATCTTCCATTCTTTCTATATGCCCTAGCCATTGTAGTCTATTAGCCTTCATGATACCAGTGATTAGCGGGGACTTAAACAAATCATAAATGTCTTTGTTACTTCTTCTTTTCCACTCTCCACTTTGTGTATCCCTAATGGGTCCAAAGATGCGTCTTAAAATTTTGTTCTCAAAGGTTTGTAACAAGGCTTCGTCTCCTTTCGTTGTACTCCAGGTTTCAGAGCCATACAGCACAACTGGTCTGATCAGTGTTTTGTATATTGTGATTTTGGTGTTACGAGATAGCGCCTTTGATTTTAGTAGATGTTGTAGTGCATAGTATATCTTATTTCCAGAGTTGATTCTAGTTTGTATTTCTTCCCTTATGATGTTGGAGCAGTTGAAGATTGTACCCAGGTATTTGTATGTTTCCGTTCTTTTAATGGTCATATTATCTATTTGTATGTGGCCAGAGTTTTTAGCCATTCCGTCTCTTGAAATTACCATATATTCTGTCTTATCTTGGTTGATAACCAGCCCCATCTGTTGGGCTTTTTCCTTTAAGTGAGTCAATATTTCTAATGTCTTTTGTTCACTTTGCCCTATAATATCTATATCATCTGCATAACCAAGCAGCTTGGATGTTCCTCCAATATCACATTCCTCCTTTACCTTCCTTACAACTTTCTCTAGAGCCAGATTGAAGAGTAGCGGCGATAGTGCATCACCCTGTTTCAAGCCAGATGTTATTTGGAAGGGGTCTGATTTCCTGCTATACGAACTAATAATAAAAATCTGGAGGACAGAAGAATTACCCCATGACTGGAAAGAGTCATTATTGATACCTATCTTTAAGAAAGGAGACAAGTTCCAATGTGGAAATTATAGAGGAATATCACTACTGTCCACAAGCTATAAGATACTATCCGCAGTATTACTAAATAGACTAAAACCATATTCAGAAGACATATTAGGTGACTACCAGGCGGGTTTTAGACAAAACAGATTAACAATAGATCAGATATTTATCTTACGACAAATAGCCGAGAAACATTGGGAATATAAAAGAGATCTCCATAACATTTTTGTGGATTTTAAAAAGGCTTATGATAGTGTCCATAGGAATAGTCTATGGAATGCTATGCAGGAATTTGGAATACCAAGGAAGTTAATCAACATGACCAGACTATGCATGGAAGATACTTATAATATAGTAACATATAAAGGCAGGAAATCAGACCCCTTCCAAATAACATCTGGCTTGAAACAGGGTGATGCACTATCGCCGCTACTCTTCAATCTGGCTCTAGAGAAAGTTGTAAGGAAGATAAAGGAGGAATGTGATATTGGAGGAACATCCAAGCTGCTTGGTTATGCAGATGATATAGATATTATAGGGCAAAGGGAACAAAATACATTGGAAATATTGACTCACTTAAAGGAAAAAGCCCAACAGATGGGGCTGGTTATCAACCAAGATAAGACAGAATATATGATAATTTCAAGAGACGGAATGGCTAAAAACTCTGGCCACATACAAATAGATAATATGACCATTAAAAAAACGGAAACATACAAATACCTGGGTACAATCTTCAACTGCTCCAACATCATAAGGGAAGAAATGCAAACTAGAATCAACTCTGGAAATAAGATATACTATGCACTACAACATCTACTAAAATCAAAGGCGCTATCTCGTAACACCAAAATCACAATATACAAAACACTGATCAGACCAGTTGTGCTGTATGGCTCTGAAACCTGGAGTACAACGAAAGGAGACGAAGCCTTGTTACAAACCTTTGAGAACAAAATTTTAAGATGCATCTTTGGACCCATTAGGGATACACAAAGTGGAGAGTGGAAAAGAAGAAGTAACAAAGACATTTATGATCTGTTTAAGTCCCCGCTAATCACTGGTATCATGAAGGCTAATAGACTACAATGGCTGGGGCATATAGAAAGAATGGAAGATAATAGGGAAACAAAACTCGCTTACACTCAGGAAATAAATGACCATAGACCCCGAGGTAGACCAAGAAGACGGTGGAGAAATAATACATGTACAGACCTACAAGCACTTGGAATCAACGACTGGCAAGAGAAGGTCCACCAGAGAGACGAATGGAGACTGATTGTATTTGCAGCAAAGAACCTCAATGGCTCGGAAAGCTGAAGAAGAAGAAGAACTAACCTAAATAAGAAAGCTTATAACTCAGACTGACATTTATAAACAGAAAAATATATTTAATAGTCTCATTGAAACAATAAGTTCAAAGCACACAAATAATGGCTGACATCAGACAGAGATGGTGGTTGAGGACTGAATACACCTTTTGGTGATATCCTCATAGGACTATGGGGATAATGTAGGTAGTCGTCCAGTCACTATCTTGATATACTCACTTCTCCATCCTTCAGTATTGTAACCCATAGCTTCAAATGAGCTGTCAAAGATTTCAGCGGTTGGTTCATCCTCAGGGTCATGGTACTGAAGAACATATGGGTGCTGCAGGGCTTCATTCACTGAGATTCTGGTATCTGGGTCAAGGTCAAGCATTCTCTCCAAAAGATCAATGGCTGTGTAGACATAAAAGGAAGTTTTGAAACATATGCAAATATTTTGGAGAATCCTTATATTAAAATCCTGGTCAGCCACTGGATATTTTTATGCACTTCTAAGAAATCAAATACGCATGCAATGCAAACCACTTAAGGCGATCTCGGATGTGGCAAATTTCTGCTGTGAAGAACAATATTGTATTTTATATGTAAATGCATTACTATATGCTTGAACTCTTATAAGAGGAATTTCTGATAAGAAGAACTATTTCTAGGGTCCCAGGTGAGTTCGCCTTATCAGATCTGCACTGTAATTACTGAACTCTTTAGATTCCAGGCTGTCATTACTTTACCTCTTTCTATCACAAGCAGCTGTTACTTTATACTGTCCTGTACCAAGGAACACACTCGGCTTAATTGGCTAATGTTGAGGTATAGAAATCAATGTAATGCGTGTAATTGTACTTCTTACATTTAGTCAGAGCATAGTACAGAAATCTGGAAATTAATTTGTGTTAACACGGTGTGTATATTTGATCCTTGTGGAAGAAATACATTTGTGATTTTGTTCTTATCGTTAATTCCACTGTTAGGCAGGTGCTGTGACATTATAGAACTGAAAGATTTAGTTGCGTATCGCTTAGAAGTCGTGGTAGTCACCCCCAGCATTATTTGGCTGTTAGCTTTTTCTTGGCAAGTTTATGTTCAGTAGATTGCCATTGCTTTCTGAATGACCGGCACTCAAACCTTTGCATCATACCAGCATTATTTGGCTGTTTGCCAATATGTTACCAGATTCCATATGTTACCAGATTCCATATGTTACCAGATTCCATATGTTACCAGATTCCATATGTTACCAGATTCCATATGTTACCAGATTCCATATGTTACCAGATTCCATATGTTACCAGATTCCATATGTTACCAGATTCCATATGTTACCAGGTTCCATATGTTACCAGGTTCCATATGTTACCAGGTTCCATATGTTACCAGATTCCATATGTTACCAGATTCCATATGTTACCAGATTCCATATGTTACCAGATTCCATATGTTACCAGATTCCATATGTTACCAGATTCCATATGTTACCAGATTCCATATGTTACCAGATTCCATATGTTACCAGAGTCTATTAAGGAATGCAAAGAATAATATTACTGTAACATACCTTGAATGTCATAGGAAGGGACTAAGAAGGGTTGGTGGGAGGTTAGCTACCTCACCCTATAAAACATTTCAGCCGTAAAATCCAATAAATTATGAACAAGTATAAAAAAAGAGCTTATCATGGGTTGGGAGATAAAAGCAAAGAAATGTATTAGAAACTAAAATGGTGTGAAAGAACCACCAATGTAGAACTCATGGAGAGAACCAAACAAATGCCAGTGAATCAAGAGGTGAGCTTAAGATGCTGGAACTGGATAGGACATCCATCGAGAAAACTGTACAATATTATAACTAGAAAGTCCTGTTTCTGGAAGCCACAGGACAAACAAAATAGAGGAAAGGCTAAACACACATGAGATAGAGAATTTAAAAGAGAAACAAATAATTTGGGGAGGACTTGGATTGAGCTGCAGGAGGCAGTAAAAGGATTGCTTGCAGTGAGATGGTTGAGGGACCTATTGGAGGATACAGAATGAAAGAAAAGGTCAGAAACTACAAACGGATACTTACCAAGCTCACTGGCGCCAGCAAAGTACTTATGATAATCTTTTTTCTTCTGTTTGGGTAAAGATCGTATGTAGTTTTGTGCCTGAGAATGAAAATGACATTAAAGAAACTGAAAATACACAAGAAAATAAGTATGCAGCATGTCTGATAAGTGATATGCTAGAAAATAAGTATGTAATATGTAGTGATTCAGTGGGTCCACTAGCGAAGATGAAAGCAAACTGCGCTGGTAATGTAATGAGCACGATCGAATCAGAGTTTAACACATAGGCTCATCACTTTCCAAAGTGAGGGAAAGATTAGACATCTATTCCTCTTTGCTCTCAGGTCTACAACATGTTTTGGGACTATCACATCACATACCCCTAGCAGGAAACTGATCGGGACAATTCATTATTGTATTTTATTTGATATGTGTTCTTATAAACAATTATTGTATTTTATTTTATGTGATACGTGTTCTTTAAACAATTATTGTATTTTATTATATGTGATATGTGTTCTTTAAACAATTAATGTATTTTATTATATGTGATAAATGTTCTTTAAACAATTATTGTATTTTATTATATGTGATACATGTTCTTTAAACAATTATTGTATGGTATTATATGTGATACTTGTTCTTTAAACAATTATTGTATTTTATTATATGTGATACACGTACTTTAAACAATTATTTATTAACAATCCGTGACCAATTACAAAATATGTTTTCAAGTCGGTATTCTGACAACCGTGGAAGTGTGTATTGTTTCATTTTCAGAACGTTATGATAGTGTTAAATATTTTTAAGCTTATTTAAAAAGTAAAACAACAGCTGGTAATATGGTTTGGGTGTGAAAAAAATTCCTCTCTTTACTAGCCCTATATTTTCATAGATCAATCTGGTGCTTTATGGGTGATGTGGTCAATAGCTTGCCAGTCAACTGCACTTCCAAAACATTTCCCGATACCAATTTTGGGCTGAGTCTATCTGGGCTCCGTGGCGAAGGGGTTATGGACACTATTTGTAATCCCATATACCACATGTGAAACACAGCTGCGGGCAATTTGGGAACATTTGAAAGACATATTATGAATATGGCATTTTTCATATATCCATGATGTGTGGTGTTGGTCATCATGTGTGTCCGCAATGTTCTGCCTCATGTACTTCCAGTCATGTTCTATTCACATGTTCCTCCATACCGTAATGCCAAAGTGTTCAGCATCATCTATATTGGTTGCCTGTTGCCCCCTGCTTCTCTTCCTCTCCAACTTTTCCATTGTCATTGCTTTCCCTTTCGCTTGATGTGCCCAAAAAATATGGATTGCTTTCTGATGCTAATAACCAGTTCTCTTTGTGAGCTGACTTCTGTCAAGATATCTTCATTATGTTTTTTACTTGTCCACTGTGTTCTCATCATTCTTTTATAAAAATCACATCTCTGCAGCTTCCAAATAATTCCTACTAGTCTGCTGACTGTTCATGATTCACTTCCATACATCAGGATAGACTTGATATAGCTCTTAAGAATTCTCTTTCTCACCTTGCTTGATATATTGTGTAGAATATTCTTCACCTTGTGAAATGCTGGTTTTGCTTGGGATATTCTATATGTAACATCTTCCAATTGCTCTTCAAAGACTAAAAACAACTGAATAAATTATGGTGAGGGACAGACAGAACTACAAAAATTAGATTGTTAAGAGCATGCATCTTTCCCATTGCAACATACGCATTTGAGACATGGACACTTACTAAACAAGCTGAACAGCGAATAAACGCCTTTGAATATAAATGTTATATTTGAATATAAATGTTATAGATGAGTTCTAAAAATATCTTGGGTAAAGAAAAGAACAAATGCATCCATACTTCAATAGTTGAATATTGAAGAAGGTTGGCTATTAAAGACGATAAAACAAAGAAAATTGAAATATTCTGGTCACTTGAAACGTCACGAAAGAGAACAATAATGGAAGGGTATATGCCTGGGAAGAGAGGAAGAGGAAGGCCAAAGAGAAGATGGGTGCAGGATGTGGCGGATGATCTCCAGATGGGTGTATCAGACGCGGGACATCTTGCTTATGATCGAGAGGTTTTCCGGAAGGTTGTTATGGGAGCGAGGTTCTGCAAAGGACATGCTACTGAATGAATGAATGAACATCTTCCATCTGCCGTTAGGTCCACATTTTTCATAAACAAATGGTACCCATATTATTATCAGGATGGGTTTACCCCAGGACCACTATGTTGACTGGAAAGTGTATTAGCCACCACAGCTCCCTGTTTATGCTGTGGGTGTTTGAGTAGGCAGGTATGTATATATGTATGTATGTAGGAATGTATATATGTCTGTATGTATGTACATACATATGTATGTGTGTACATACGTATGTGTGTTTGTGTGTGTATAGGTAGGTAGGTATGTAGGTTGTAATATGAAGGAAGGTAGGTAGCTGGGTATGTGTGTGTGTGTGTGAATGAGTATGTATGTATATACCCACACACACTATCTCAGGGAATTATGAAGTAGGATGATAATCTTTTCCTCATTTTCTTTTCCTTCAACTCTGACCAAGGCCAAGTACATGTTTGTGAAGTGAGTGTGAAGTACTTGTGTGATCTGGTGTTAAGTGGTTCATGATACTCTTAAAAATAAAATCTCCAAAGCTTAGCATTTAACACTCTTTCAGTCAGAAGCACACATGCTGTGTAATTGATTCTTGTACTTGAATCATAACCATCTCATGTGTTCTCTCCCTTTTGGTAGACCAGAATGTTCCACATAGCTAATAACAAGTGCCACACTATTGATTAATATTGCTGAGTCCTGTAGTATTTATTTTTGCATTTTCCCCATGCCTTTACAATGCATATCTTGTATATTTTTGCTGTTCTCAGTTAGCCATGAATTATGTGTGAATGAAGTAATTGTATGAAAGAGAGTGATAGAAGAGCAGAATGTTAGACGGGCCTGCATGCCCAATTCTTAACCTTTTGAAAATAAAGTTTATTCATTCGTTCATTCATTTGTTCTTACTTATTTCATTTGATCAAAACATACTAAAGAAATCTGCCTTTCCCAGTAACCACTTCTATTCTGAAAATAATGCACTTGTGATTTTTTAAAGTGGTTACTTCTCCCGTGAGTATCTACATTTCCTTCTGGTAATTAAAGAGAAAAGTACTTAGCTTAGTATGTACCAAGCAAATCACAACACATTTATTGTTACTTTGTGCATAATACATTATTCATAATTCCTTATGTTTTCAGACAGTTGTCACTCAATACAAATTATTACTTTAACTCTACTGTCGTACTATTACAACTCCCTCAGACTCAGACCTAAGCATTTATTGCTTTAAAGTACAACTTCCAGGGTTAGAAAATGTTAACTGCTGTTTTTTCATAGACTGTACTAAAGTTGACATCATAAACTGTCATGATTCAGATTATGAGAAATATATGAAATTGGATTTTAGATACAACATTCGCTTTAAAGACATGTTTGCATATTATATTGCTGGCTCTGTGGCAAAGGGGTTAAGGATACAATTCGTAATCCCGCACCACTGTTCAAAACACAGCTGCAGATGATTTGGCAGCATGACCACCTTGTATTGGTTTTCATAATATGGTATGAGTGTTGGTCGTTCAGAAAGCAATGGCAAACTACTGAATGTAAAGTTGCCAAGAAATCACAAATCAGCCAAAAAGATGCATGAGGTTGACTGTGACATCCTGTAAAGGATGCAACTAGATTTTTTTTGCATATTAACACAGCAGTTAAGTGGATAGCAGTTAGGTCAACAAGGAAAAGTCTGTCTCATGAGGAAGTTCAGACTAAGCACTGGATTATCTTATCTAACAAGGAAAAGCATGAGTCATGAGATGTATAATTCAGATTAGGCATCGGAATACCTTATCTAACAAGAAAAAAGCATGTATCACGTAACATAAGTTTATGTGGTAAAACGTAACAGTGAAGATAATTTGATCCCTAAAGTTGTTTGTGATAGCATATTTATGTCTCAGTAAAACAGAAGTTGTCATAATTGTTACAATGAAAGATATTCATGTCCAGTTATGTCAAACAGATGTTGTCAGTAACAAAGTGAACATCTATCTCAATGTACAACATGTAGCTTGGCCTAAAGTATCTGACAGAACATGCATGTCTAAAAGGAAACCAGATAATGGCATAGTTAAGAAGACAGACTCAGGACCACAGACTGTATGTTAATAAAGATTATGTTTGACCACAAGAGTTGAATGGCGGTGCACTGGTGTAATGATTAAAATATTATGCTGACAGTGGCAATTAATTCATGACTACTCTTGTCCTGGTGATGTGATTATCTATACCAATGGCACTGTGTTAAGAGCCAAAAAAGTGCCCGGGGATTCATAGCAAAAGCCAATGGCCAATGTTTAGTAAAGGAGAGTTTGACATATGACACCACAACCTCAAGTCTGAGAATGGAGGTGGAGGTGGTTATTGCAGCTTTACTCTGGTTGGAGAACAAACTGTATACGCATGTTGTGATTGTGACTGATTCACAAAGAATGCTGATAAAGGTGAAGACTGGCATGCTTTGAGCTGAATGGTATGCATCAATTCAGGTGCATTCACTGGATCTTTTCTCCAGGACACTCTGGTGTGGTTGGACATGAACAAACAGACAGATTGGCTGGTGCTGCATCATTGAGGGGTGATTTGATGCATGATAAGGCAGATGTGGTGAAGGCCCTCTGGAAGTGAGTGAATAATGCAGAAGAACAGATAAACCATCATGGTCTAGATAGAATGCGGCAGCAGAGGATGTTCAGAGGATCTTGTAGACATGCCGTCACTCAAAGGTAAAGCAAGACAGACATTTAATCAGATTGTAATGGGCACCATTAGTATTGGAACTCTCTGCAGGCTGTTGAAGATGATGACTGAGCACTTATGGGAATGCCCTGAGTGCAATGATGTTGGTTTTTGACTCAACTCAACGGACAATGGCATGAGTGTCATTGGACAGGGGTCAATGCAAACTCTTATTGTTCACCTACAGGAGGGAGAGACTAATCACCTATTCCTCAGTGCACTCAGGCCCTAAAGAATGAGCATGTCTTAACACTCGACATGCTCACAGCAGCAGGAAATGAACAGGACTGCTACAGAGGCTATTAAAAAAATTAAGTTGCATGTCCTTCACAGGACAGTAGCAGTCAACCCCGCTGTTCGTGATTCCTGGGCAAATTTTACGTTCAGTAGTTTGCCATTGCTTTCTGAATGACCAGCTCCTATACCTTTTTCGAAATAACCAGCACCGGCGTGTTTCGAAACCCGGGTATACGGGCTCACAAACAGCGTTCGCAAGCCCTTAGCCACAGAGACCGGTACAGAGGCTATAGAGACAATGAAATAGCAATGCCTGAGAATACAAGTCAATCCCTGGAAGGTCCATCTGCACAATATTCTGGAACACATTGTCTGTGTATTTTGTGTTTTAAATCATCACAAAGATTAAAATCACACCCCGCCAGACGAAAAAACTCTCTAACAAACTTTATAACATAAACAATGAATTCTCATATATTCGGCTCATAAAAATATTCATTTCATGTGTAAATGTTTAAGACATACATCTTTACTGGCAATCTTCTTCATGAATTCCTCTGGTGGCTTTCCAACAAGATCTAAAATTTTGTTCAGTTGATCAATATCTGAAACGTGCAGTTAAGGAGAAATTCAAGCAAAGTTTGAGACTGGATTATTCAGAAACCAGACAAGAATCTATTTATAAATAGTTTACTATGAGACGAATGAAAAGAGATGATTTTAAAGATATAATGTAACAGAAGCCGGCTTCGTGGCTTAGAGGTTATGACTTTTCTCCGTAATCTCGTATACTCTCGTCGGTAACGTGATGACGGTTCAAATCAGCAGTGGTTCGAATCGCATCGGTAACTTACGGGGTATGTGAGCCGGCCACTCAGAAAGCAATGGCAAACTACTGAGCGTAATCTTGCCAAGAGATCAACATACAGCTGAAAGATGCTGGTGTTGACAGCTAAGTCCTGTAAAAGGATATGCTAAAAAAAAAAAAAAATGTAACAGGCCATGATTTAAATAAACAAATGAATTAATTTGAGTAATGAAGACACAAACAATAGACTGCATGATTTATTGCCTGGCATATTTCTCTGCATATCGTCAGGTACATACTCAGAATTCACACAACATAAAGTAAAATAAATAGATTCCTTCAAGCTGAAATATACACATGTTCATACAGTAATGTCAATTGTCTACCATGGTAATTTTAAACTGACTAATATGTCACTTCTGTTTGCATAAAACTCGGCCTATGTAGATTAATCATTATGGCTTCTGCAAACTATAACAAGCGACTATTTTGTTTGTTGAACAACACGCAAAAGACACTGTCTCTATCAATCACATGGTCGCTTTCTAACACATGCCTAGCAATTAATGAAGCTGAAAATGTCCAGTGTGTCGGCCTCCCGAGGCTCTCATCGCCTGTGTGTAGTATCTTGTCAATCCATTTAGGTATGTGTTCAGTCACTCTGTTGTTCAACACACAAAATAGTCGCTTGTTAAAGCCATAATTATTAATCTACATAGGCCAGTTTTGTGTAAACAGAAAGACAGGATAGTCAGTTTAAAATTACTGTGGTAGACAATTGACATTACTGTGCGAACATGTGTATATTTCAGCTTGAAGGATTTATCTATCTATTTTACTTTACGTTGTGTGAATTCTGAAGTATGTACCTGACGAGATGCAGCGAAATATGCCAGGCAATAAATCGTAGAATCTGTTGTTTGTCTTCGTTATTCAAATTCACTTTGGGAAAACATTGTTTTGATTTAAATTAATTAATCAATATTTAACTAGAACGAGGTATGTACTAGATTTAATTGACTGATTGATAGATGACATTCACCAACTCCGTCAGCATGCTGTAAATCTATTAATTTATGTTCTGATCTCCTAATTCACATTACAAGATTCTCAGCTGAGTGCACAAACTCTGCAGTGTTAGTTAGAACTTCAATGTGTGAATACTAAAATACATAAACATTATAACTATTTTGTTATGGTTGGGCTTTCTACTGTTTACATGTTGCTATGTCATTGACCATGTGATCTACTCATGATTTTTCAATGCCAACAATAAGGACACAAGACTTATCCTTTGCCATAAGAAAGCTGGATCTCTTATCTTTTGCCCTTTAAAAAAACTAGACATCTTATCTTTCACCTTTGTCTGGTAAAAGCTAGTCCTCTTATCTTTTGCCTTTGTCAAGAATGCTAGATCTCCTATCTTTTGCCCTCTTCTGAGAAAAGTTATACCTCTTACCTAATGCCCTTGTTAAGAAAGCTAGAACTCTTCATCTTTTGCCCTTTTCAAGAAAGCTAGACCTCTTATCTTTTGGCCTTGTCTGAGAAAACCTAGACCTCTTATCTTTTGCCCTTGTTTGAGAAATGCTATACCTCTTATCTTTTGCCCTTGTCAAGAAAGCTAGACCTCTTATCTTTTGTCCTTGTCTGAGAAATGCTAGACCTCTTATCTTTTGTCCTTGTCTGAGAAAAGCTAGACCTCTTATCTTTTGTCCTTGTCTGAGAAATGCTAGACCTCTTATGCTCTTGTCAAGAAAGTTAGACCTCCTATCTTTTGTCCTTGTCTGAGAAAAGCTAGACCTCTTATCTTTTGTCCTTGTCTGAGAAAAGCTAGACCTCTTATCTTTTGTCCTTGTTTGAGAAATGCTAGACCTCTTATCTATTGGCCTTGTCTGAGAAATGCTAGACCTCTTATCTTTTGCCCTTGTTTGAGAAATGCTAGGCCTCTTATCTTTTGCCCTTGTCAAGAAAGCTAGACCTCTTATCTTTTGTCCTTGTCTGAGAAATGCTAGACCTCTTATCTTTTGTCCTTGTCTGAGAAAAGCTAGACCTCTTATCTTTTGTCCTTGTCTGAGAAATGCTAGACCTCTTATGCTCTTGTCAAGAAAGTTAGACCTCCTATCTTTTGTCCTTGTCTGAGAAATGCTAGACCTCTTATCTTTTGTCCTTGTCTGAGAAAAGCTAGACCTCTTATCTTTTGCCCTTGTCTGAGAAAAGCTAGACCTCTTATCTTTTGTCCTTGTCTGAGAAATGCTAGACCTCTTATCTTTTGTCCTTGTCTGAGAAAAGCTAGACCTCTTATGCTCTTGTCAAGAAAGTTAGACCTCTTATCTATTGGCCTTGTCTGAGAAAAGCTAGACCTCTTATCTTTTGTCCTTGTCTGAGAAAAGCTAGACCTCTTATCTTTTGTCCTTGTCTGAGAAAAGCTAGACCTCTTATCTTTTGTCCTTGTTTGAGAAATGCTAGACCTCTTATCTATTGGCCTTGTCTGAGAAATGCTAGACCTCTTATCTTTTGCCCTTGTTTGAGAAATGCTAGGCCTCTTATCTTTTGCCCTTGTCAAGAAAGTTAGATCTCTTATCTTTTGTCCTTGTCTGAGAAATGCTAGACCTCTTATCTTTTGTCCTTGTCTGAGAAAAGCTAGACCTATCTTTTGTCCTTGTCTGAGAAATGCTAGACCTCTTATGCTCTTGTCAAGAAAGTTAGACCTCCTATCTTTTGTCCTTGTCTGAGAAATGCTAGACCTCTTATCTTTTGTCCTTGTCTGAGAAAAGCTAGACCTCTTATCTTTTGCCCTTGTCTGAGAAAAGCTAGACCTCTTATCTTTTGTCCTTGTCTGAGAAATGCTAGACCTCTTATCTTTTGTCCTTGTCTGAGAAAAGCTAGACCTCTTATGCTCTTGTCAAGAAAGTTAGACCTCTTATCTATTGGCCTTGTCTGAGAAAAGCTAGACCTCTTATCTTTTGTCCTTGTCTGAGAAAAGCTAGACCTCTTATCTTTTGTCCTTGTCTGAGAAAAGCTAGACCTCTTATCTTTTGTCCTTGTCTGAGAAACGCTAGACCTTTTATCTTTTGTCCTTGTCTGAGAAAAGCTAGACCTCTTATGCTCTTGTCAAGAAAGTTAGACCTCTTATCTATTGGCCTTGTCTGAGAAAAGCTAGACCTCTTATCTTTTGTCCTTGTCTGAGAAAAGCTAGACCTCTTATCTTTTGTCCTTGTCTGAGAAATGCTAGACCTCTTATCTTTTGTCCTTGTCTGAGAAATGCTAGACCTCTTATCTTTTGTCCTTGTCTGAGAAAAGCTAGACCTCTTATCTTTTGTCCTTGTCTGAGAAACGCTAGACCTTTTATCTTTTGTCCTTGTCTGAGAAAAGCTAGACCTCTTATCTTTTGTCCTTGTCTGAGAAATGCTAGACCTCTTATCTTTTGCCCTTGTCAAGAAAGCTAGACCTCTTATCTTTTGTCCTTGTCTGAGAAATGCTAGACCTCTTATCTTTTGCCCTTGTCAAGAAAGCTAGACCTCTTATCTTTTGTCCTTGTCTGAGAAATGCTAGACCTCTTATGCTCTTGTCAAGAAAGTTAGACCTCCTATCTTTTGCACTTGTCATGAAAGCCAGACCTGTCTTTTGCCCTTGTCTGAGAAAAGCTAGACCTATCTTTTGCCCTTGTCAAGAAAGCTAGACCTCTTATCTTTTGTCATTATCTGAGAAAAGCTAGACCTCTTATCTTTTGTCATTATCTGAGAAAAGCTAGACCTATTTTTTGCCCTTGTCAAGGAAGCAGGATCTTGTATCTATTGCCCTTGTCTGAGAAAAGCTAGATCTCTTATCTTTTACCCTTGTCAAGAAAGCTAGACCTCTTATCTTTTGCCCTTCTCCAAGGAAGCTAGATATCTGATCAATTTCCCAGAAATCAGAAAGGGATATGACATTACCGGGTTTGTCTAAAATATTTCTTGAAAATATTTACCTTAAATAGATTCAAACCGAACAGTTTGCTACTTACTTTGGTACGTGCCATATCTCTAGATTGAATGCAATATATATTATATGATACTTTAGACAATCGAAAATTAACAAAATGAAAAATATATCTGCGATAATGCCAGTAATATTTTATATAGTGATAATAAAAATAAAGTACATATATTTTCAAGTTTCAATTTTCTTTGCACAGACAAGTAAAAATAGGTGTTATCGAGCTCCTGGCATGTTAATAGCCAATAGAATCTGGAAACTGACATACTAAGCATCACTGTTAGAACATTCATTAGGTACATTTCATAAATGCTATTGGCCCAAAGGATACGATCTACTCCTTTGAACAAAGGTCTTCTTGTAATCATCTCTCCAAAGATGCAGCCAATAGACCACATGTCAACTGCAAAAATATTAGCATAATAAATTAAACTGCAAAAAATTGCATGGATGGCAAATCCATTACATGGAAAGTCCGAATCGAAATTTCACTGTGTGGATGTCATCTGCAGACTGCATTTTTCTGGTTTCTGGAGGAACAGCCTGTGGTGACTGGAATGCCAATATACAGAAGTGAAGCTAAGCAGCCATGTGCAGGACGTGACGATTCCGTGGGTGAGACCAGTACCAGAGTGCTATGTGTTGGCTCTGCAATTATGGAAGCCTCCTTGGATGGCAGGGAATGCCCATGGTCTACCCCTGCCTTCCCTTGAGGGCTGACCAGGATATCTTTGGCTGTTCTAAATTGGCCAGCTGAGATGGGGGATAATGGGTGACAACACCACAACAGTGAAAGTCAAACGTCCTAAGAAACCCCTGGGAAGGTTAACCCGGTCAACAAATGCCTGCAGAAGTCGGATGTGTCAGCCTAATGGCGCAAGAACGCAGCTCTACTGTAAACAGGCACAATGCAATGACGTCCAAAAAAAAACCTCCGGATAAACACAGAAGAAGAAACTGCAAAAATATTGTCATTGTCAAAGCCAACAGCATATTGAAGTCAAAGTTTAACAATATTAATATTAAATTCATACATGTTAACTGCAAAGAAATATATAATATGAGCGTAATCAAATAAAGCGATTATTACCATCACTATTCAAGCACCTAAACATTAATGAAGAAACCCTTAAATAATGATAAACAGTATTTAGTTTATTCTTTCCTCTTCTGAGATGAGTGTGTTACAACTAGTTATGCACCTCAAAGGTCAGTATGCCCAGTTTTGGCATGCATTTGTGTAAGGTTTACTTCCTCTAAACAGATTCCATCCACGGTAATGGACTCTGTAAACCCATTTTATACCAACACTGCATTATCAATTTCAAACATGGTCCCTTATCAAAACAAATATAAAGAAGTTTGAGATACAGAAAATAAGTTTCTTGGGAAAAGCTATTGATGCCAGAATCAGAAACAGTTACATCTGCAGAGCTACATGAACAATATCATGTACAGAGATAGAACACATGGTGGTTCAGTCATTTTATGTCAATGAGCTGTGAGCAACTGCTCTTGTTCTCTAACAACAGTAAAATATCTGATATTTAAATAATATGAAGACCTAGTGCAGATGGACTGCTGTTAGTGCTATTTAAAACAGCAAGGAATCTCCATCACCCATGTACTACCAGGGCCTTTTGTGAAGCAAAGGGTAGCAACACAGTATCCTACCATACATGTCATAGGAGGCAGCGGGAAGGGGGGGGGGGGGGGGTTGGCATACAGCCGGCTACTTAGGCCTGTGGAAACTTTAACTGCAAAGTCCAATCAATCATGGGCTTTTGTGAGCTGGCTGAGGGCTTATGCACCCTTGGGAGATGAAAGGAAGAAGAAGAGAGAAGAACTCGATGGCCAGAGTAACATTCCTAATACAAGAGAGAAAACTCAAGGTCACCACAACGCTAAACAGCAGACAAAGACAAGAATACACCTACACAGTTGCCTTCAGTTAACCATAGGATAGTCAAGACAAGACATAACAAAATTAGTAACATTTTTTTTTTTTTTTTTTTCCGCGTTTCCATCCTGTTTCAGGATATTGCGGTCAACACCAGCATCTTTCAGCTGTATGTTGATTCCTAGGCTAGATTACGCTCATCAGCACGCCACGACTTTCTGAGCGACCGGCTCCATACTCTCATAAGTCACTTTTGCGATTCGAACCACTGCTAATTCTCGTCGCGTCACGTGACGAGAGTATTCGGGGTTAGCGGAGAAAGCTGCTAACCCCTCGGCCATGGAGCCGGCTAAATTAGTAACATAGCAACATAAAATTTCGCAAACATTTTCACAATAAAGTAAACTTCAACAATATTAATGTTAATTTAATTCAGGATATTCAGTCAAAAATTTTGAAAATTTTCGTATACCAAAAATAAAACTTTCAGACTGCCAATAAATTTATTCATGAGAAATTAATATTGTAGCTTCAGTTTACTTTTCACAGCCACATAAGTGATTTACACGCTATAAATATTATAATGTGGGTATTTTTTCCTAATATTAAAATAACTGCAAAACAGATTATATATATTAGACAGTTAATTCAAAGGTAGAATACCTGGCTATCACCATAGGCATCTGCTTTACAGTTTCCCTATAATGCACCTCAACAGCTTTTGTCTGTCAGAACTTCAGCCAGTATTTGCATAATTAATGTTTTTCATTTTATCATTGTGATTCCTCCTCTATCCTAGAGATGAAGAAATAAAGTAAGGGACTCTTCTACGTGCCTTGAGGCATCATGGGTAAGTAGTGTTAGCTCAATATTTGCATAGCTCAATCAACACTCGATGAGTTAGTTAATTAGTTAGTTAGTTAGCTAGCTGGTTAGTTACTTAGTTAGTTATCTGGTTAGTTAGTTAGTTAGTTAGTTAGTAGTCAGTCAGTCAGTCAGTCAGTCAGTTAGTTAGTTAGTTAGTTAGTTAGTCACGGTTCCAGCTTCACTGCAATGGGTCGTCCCCATTATGATTTGTTCCTGTGCCAGTGAATATTACACAAAATGCTCCTCACTGTGTCCAATGTGAAAAGTGGAAAATCAGGAGTCTCGGCAAGCCAGCAGCCTGCACATGTACACTGCAGAATGCCAACACAAAAGTCCTCCATGAAAAATACAGTTCATCATTGATGGAATTGGCAGGCACCAGAAAGACTTCATTGACCAGGGTTTTATCCCATATGGCTCAGTCTCTTTCCACAGGGCGAAAGCGCAGCACAAAGCACAAATTCCATAGCTCCAGCGACGACTCCCAGGAGTCTCCTGAAAATGCACCCGTGAACCGAAAAGGCAAACCAGTCATTTCAGGAACAGCCGACCGTCATAGTTCCAAACATACAGTTCACACTACAACCATCCGTGGACAGATGTAAAAGAATCCCACATGAAATTCACAGCTCACAGGATCTCGCCACGCACTCACTCAGTAGCAGGGCGACGGAACTATAACACTCGATGAGTGATGTGGGCAATATCACACTTGACTGTGCCATAAGTTGTAGCACTAACTGATATATCATAAATTGAAGTATTTATATAACATAGGTTGTAGCACTAAATGAATACATATGCTGAGGCATCAATTGATAAACCATAAGTTGTAGCACTGACTGATATATCATAAGATGTAGCATTAATTGATATACCATAAGTTGTAGCACTGATTGATATACCATAAGTTGTAGCACTGACTGATATACCATAAGTTGTAGCACTGATTGATATACCATAAGTTGTAGCATTAATTGATATACCATAAGTTGTAGCACTGATTGATATACCATAAGTTGTAGCACTGATTGATATATCATAAGATGTAGCATTAATTGATATACCATAAGTTGTAGCACTGATTGATATACCATAAGTTGTAGCACTAACTGATATATCATAAATTGAAGTATTTATATAGCATAGGTTGTAGCACTAAATGAATACATATGCTGAGGCATCAATTGATAAACCATAAGTTGCAGCACTAACTGATATACCATAAGTTGTAGCATTGATTGATATACCATAAGTTGTAGCACTGATTGATATACCATAAGTTGTAGCACTGACTGATATACCATAAGTTGTAGCACTGATTGATATACCATAAGTTGTAGCACTGACTGATATACCATAAGCTGTAGCACTGATTGATATACCATAAGTTGTAGCACTGATTGATATACCATAAGTTGTAGCACTGATTGATATACCATAAGTTGTAAGCACTGACTGATATACCATAAGTTGTAGCACTGACTGATATACCATAAGTTGTAGCACTGGTTGATATACCATAAGTTGTAGCACTGACTGATATACCATAAGCTGTAGCACTGATTGATATACCATAAGTTGTAGCACTGATTGATATACCATAAGTTGTAGCACTGATTGATATACCATAAGTTGTAGCACTGACTGATAAACCATAAGTTGTAGCACTGATTGATATACCATAAGTTGTAGCACTGATTGATATACCATAAGTTGTAGCACTGGTTGATATACCATAAGTTGTAGCACTGACTTATATACCATAAGCTGTAGCACTAACTGATGTACCATAAGTTGTAGCATTAATTGATATAGCATAAGTTGTAGCAGTGACTGATATACCATAAGTTGTCGGCATAATGATAGGCATAAGTTGTAGCACTACTAACCATTAGCATATGTGTAGGCACTAATGATATAAAATATGAAAATGTTCCTTTATTTTAACATTTCCATGCTCGCTTCTTATGTGTTTTATACTGTTACTGTTGAGGAGATTGAAATATAACAACAAAATTAACAACAATGAGATGATCAGGAAGATATCAACATCAAAAAGCTCATACCTAATAAACTTATATTTAATCATTGTAACCAAAACAAGTGCCAACCTTTTTCATTATAATGCATCCAGTTGAGAATGATCTCAGGTGCCCTGTACCATCGGCATACCACATATCCTGTCATCTCCTCTGCATTTGAACGTGCCAGGCCAAAGTCTAAAATCTGCATGTAATATTGAATGCTAATAAGAGCATGTTTCAAAATATTACAAAGGTTTTAGCCAATTAATTAATTTAACATATACAGGGTGTATAATACAAAACTTCGAACGGCAATATTTTCAAAAACCCCACAGTCATTACAAATACACCTTATACTTTGCTAAAGGCCACACCTGAGTGTAAAACTGTAGAATATTAATGTGCATTTAATAACTACTTAGATAAAGGCCACACATGAGTGTAAAACTGTGCAATATTCATGTGCAATTCAGCATGTAACTTAACTGATTAAATGTCATAGGATGATTAATCAACTTAAATAACTTCCCATATCTGCCATGGGCTGGTAAACAGTAGTTTTTCCTAAGCAACTCCTTTTAATTTGATATACAGGGTGTTTGTAAAGTATCACTACGCTTTTTATGTAGAACAGCTGTTTTTTGGAGAGTATGTTGTCCTTCTGCTAAACGGAAAAAAATACTCTCCAACAAACAGACGTTCTACACACATAGTGTAGTGAGACTTCACAAACATCCTGTATAATTAAAAATGTCTGCTACCACATTAACAACTGTGAAGTCATAACAGTGACACGACACTACTTCCCATTTTCCGCCATCCATGTTTGTTTGGTCCAAACCTACTTTGTGTTTGGCACTGAATCTGTCAACTCTTAATGAATGGGAGGCAAGTAATTGAGGTCACTATTTCCAATCATTTCTGATTGGAAGCCAGTAACTGTTGCCAAACATGTTCTTTCTATTTGTCTTAATTCTAATGTTCCATATTTCTTTCATGGGGAAGATGTGTCTGAGAAATTATGGCGTCTGCCACAGGCTCAAAAGTTACAGGGTTTGTACCCCAGAATAGGGGTGGGCATTTTTAAGAGAACCATTGGTGTTATGTGGGTGACAGCTGGCAGACAAATGATGGCTGTTTATAAAAGGACTAGCAAGACAGTTTACTAGCCCAGTGTACTATCTCCCACATTACAGGTAATGTATCCTGTATCATGTCTCTAGCAAGCTTACAGTATGAATTCTGATAAATACATCCTGTTACTATATTTATTCTTTCTACGAACGCGCTAATTTATAAGATATCACTAGACAAGAGGATGTTTATGTGGCCAGATCCTTTTTGTAATAACAGGCCAAGTGACAGATTAGTCACTGATCTTGATATCTATGGTAACTGGTAAATGAACAAACAATGGACAGATCCATGAGAAATTAATTCAGGGGTATTGACTGGCACTTATGGCAGACATAAGAATGAGGTATAAATCAGAGAACTGACTAGACAGCATAACATTAACTGATTCAGTGCAATGGGATGATTAATTATCTTATGCGACTTCTCTTATCTGCTATGAGTTTATTTACAGTCGTTTTCCTTTTGCAACCCCCTTTAATTTGATACAGAACACAACATATCTGCTACCATATTTACAATTTTTAAGTCATAACTGTGACACACTCTACTTCCCATTTTCTGCCATCTATTTTTGTTTGGTCCAACCCTACCATTTGTTTGGCACTGACTCTGTTAATACTATAGGCACATTGAGATTCGAACCCATAACCTACAAATAATACAGTAGCTTGCTTAAACAACATATATTTTCATTTATCATCATCATCATGTGCCCACCAAATGGTAGATACTCATGGATCTCCACAAATCTCGGTCCCTGGTCTTCTGGATTCATTCTATTGATATTTCTCCACGTCACAATCTTATTCCATCCAGCATAATTTCTCTCAGACTATCTCTGCCTATTCTAGTTCTGATCTTTCCAGTTCTCATGATATTTTCCAGTTATTTTCTCATTGCATGACCAAAGAACATTGTTTGTCTCTTTCTCATGGTTGAATATAATATCCTTCTTTCATAAACCGTTTCCAGACACTCGTTGTTAGTCACTCAAGCAGTGCATTACCAGTTCAGTAAAGTGATGTCTCTATAATCAAGACGTCGCAACAGATTTCCAACACATTCTGTTCCTCGTTCTGGTTGTATACCTGAGCAGACTGTTGTTGTCCAACTTTTGATGTTATTTTCCCACTTGCATCACTGACTTTTCTCTCCAGCATTATTTTTTATCAGATGAGAGATGAATCACAGAGATAAAGAAGAGAATATGACACGTAATCAAGAATAAAATAAGAATATGTTATGCAATAAATCCCTGCCATTGGAGGTTAGTAAATGAATATTTATATGTTACATAAAACCAATTTTAACATATGGATGTGAATCCTGGACAATTAATAAACAGAAACAATTATCCCTTGAGGTTTCAGAAATGTGGTTATACAGAAGAATGCTTAAAATACACTGGGCCACCAAACCGAATAACATGTGACATAAGAAAAGAGAGACACAGAAAACAGTGAGAGAAGACCCTATATCAATGACAGACTAGACAGGTTTGTCACACTAATGAAAATCATGCATACCATAGCCATCTGTTTCTACCTTCTGTATCATTGCATAAAGCACACATTCTTAAATGAGAAGGTAACAATGGGAGATGCCCAGTAATGAAGATTTTAGACCACAGCATCAATGCACTAAGAGCATGAATATTTCCTGGGGCAACATTCAAGTGTGAAACTTAAGACATTTCACCAATCTGCTGAAAAGCACATATGTGCCTTTAAATATGTGTTATAGAATAGAACTAACAATTAATTTGATGGAAAAAGAGAACAAACAGATCTATTCTATACTGACGTTATGATGACAAATTAAATTAGGGAAAATGAAAAATTGTGGGCATGTAAAGAGTATGTAAGAAAAAGAGTGCTGAAATGCTATATAGAACCTGTTTTGCTGTGTGGTAGTGGATCTTAGAATTTAAATGAAAAAATTAGGAAGAACCTGGCAGCTACAGAGATGTGGTCCCTGAGACGAATGTTGCAAATTCATTAGACTGTCAGAGTAACTAAACACAATTGCCTGAAATGAAACTAGAACATTATATACAACAATAAGAAAGAGACAAACAGCTTTCTTTAGTCATGTAATGAGATGAGAGGCATTCAAAAACATTGCGACGAATGGAAGGATCAAGGGGACGAGAGGCAGAGGCAGACCAAGAAAAATTATTCTGGATGGACTGAGATGGTAGCATCGAGAAATATCATCAGCAGAGTTGATCCAGAACACCAAAGATGGAGCTCAGTAGAGAGATATGAACGCCTAAGCCAGCTGGCAGGGAACCTAATGAAGATGGTGACGATGTAAAGAGATAACAAACAACAGGAAAAGATCATTATGGTAGGAAGCATAATGGGGAAGTGGAAAAGTGGAAGACACCATCTTATATAGATTCAAGATAGGATATGTAATTTAAACATGACAGCAACAGAGAAGGTATATCTGGCTTATAATGGAGAGAAACTGGGAAAGACTGTAATGAGTGGAACAGTTCTATATAGGGCAAGCCACTGGAACGTCATCATGGCAAGAGAAGATTTCCTGCAGTCCATTGCAATTGACTTTGGCTGTTAGATGGCGATTGGTGTAATCCTGTAGTGGTGTAGATTCGATAGCATAACCAACGTCCAATTTTTTTATTGATTTTGGTTTAAAAATTTCAGAAATTTGGATAAAGTTTTAGGAAAGGGTTAACCCGGTCAACAAATGCCCGCAGAATGGATGTGTCGGCCCAACGGCGCAAGACGCAGCTCGTTGTAAACAGACACAATTCAATCACGTCCCAAAAAAAAAAAAAAACAACTCCGGATGAACGCAGAAGAAGAAGAAGAAGAAGAAGAAGAAGAAGAAGAAGAAGATAAAGGTTTAAACACAGACAAACATTTGTGAAGTAAAAGATTAGGTTTGTCTTTAAAGCATCAATTAAGAGGGGAGTCAATAAGTAAGTCCAAAGGTAGTGGGATGGCGGGTAAAAATAGTTGATGGTTTTTTACGGGTATTAGGTGACGCAACATCGAACTTTTATTCCCATTGTCAGGTTAGCGCTAAGTGTCTCATGGCATGCCAGCGCATAAACAAAATGGGACTGTACTTAGGATGTAAAACCCAAAAAGCAATGTGCGTTGTGTTTTTTTTTTTGGGCAAAAGAGCTTTCAAAGGACACTCAAAAAGGAAAAGCTTTCCCGTTTTGCTGACAAAGTTTTTCCATAAAGCAGTGCACAGCTGGGTAGAAAAAATTTTCTCAAAGGGGCCCCTAAAAATTGTTGATGAAATCGATTGGGCGTTTGTTTAGATTGCAACAAAAGCATCCCTGAAGAGATGGAGGAGATGATTAGAGGTGACGATGAGTTTTAACCCGGGTTAAACTCCCCGGTTAGCATCCTTTTCAATAGGGTTCCCAATGGGGTTCC